>SKCR01031788.1:0-86309 GCA_019454045.1 Zanthoxylum bungeanum
CTTGACTAGGGTCAGAAATGCAATTTGGGAAAAAACTGGGTTCCAAGATTGAATTTTCAAAAAATTTTGTTCACATTGAGGGAGGATTTTATTTTCATATTAGTTTGTAATTATTATTATTATTATTATTATTATTTGTATTTTTGATGACGGGATCATTTTTGTGAGTGTAATTCTCTAACTTGCGGTTGTATCTGAAATTTTGGACGGAATTTAAATTTTGATGATTAATTTTCTCTATAATTTTGTTTTTTGTTTTTTTTTTGAAGTTTGAAAATTGAATAATTGTGGGGCAATTTGATGAAAGAAATGGGAAGAAGGGAGTTAAGGCCTTTAGAGTCAAATTATTGGTGGGGTTTGGGCAGGGATGGCTTGGAATTTTATATAATTATGTGTAAAAATATATATATGTTTTAAATTATTTAATTTTAAATATTTAAAATAAAATAAAATAATATTTATAATTAAATAATATCAATTTAATTTTCGAAATAATAATTATAATTTAAAGTATACTAAAATAATTTAAATATCAATATAAAATATAATAAAATCATAAATAAAATATATTTATTTATTTTTTATTATATTATTTTCAAATCTTGATATCCGAATATTCACGATATTCGATTTTAGTTGAATATGAATTTGAATTCATACATATTGTTAAAATCTAAATCCATATCTTATTTTTTATTAATATAAACATAGATTTTTGGAATTTTCAAAATTCGAAATCGAACCGGAAATTTATCCGAATTTGGCCGGTTTGGATATGATGGCGGTGGGGTTGATAAGAAAAGCAGAGGCTGTAATCACCTACAGCTAATGATAATGACTTTGCAAATGAATTCAACCTTATCATTAATGACTTTGCAAATGAATTCGCATTCACCCATTCGGCCATTTGTCAAATCTAACCCCCTCAATTATTATTATTATTTTTAAAATTATTGTTCATGCTTTTTTGCATAAACTACTATTTTTTTTGTTTAAAATAATAAGTGTTTCGGGGTACATAAGACTAACTGTACGGGTCAAATTTAGTCCGAGAGTAATTTCGATATTTTGCTTCAGACCCCATACTGAACGCACCCCAGACTCTCCACATAAGATCCATACCCAGTTGCTACTTCGAACCCACACACTAAAGGAAGCCCCGAGTTTTAGTGTATATAGGCCCAAAGACGTTTCACAAGCCCAAACCCAGTGAAATACCATACCCAAACCGTATCCAAGGCTCACCATGTGCCAGCCCGAAAACGAAACGTCCACAGACTCATAAATACCTCTCATAACTCGACCGTTTTCAGCATCCAACTGACAAATAATCAAAGACAATAAGTGCGCCCGTTTTCAAGTGTCTATATAAGAGGAGAAACCTACAGGGAACAGACACCGAAGCTATCATGCTCACAGCCTAATAGTACTATCTTCCAAACTCTGAGAACCACCTACTACCGCCCTCACGACAGTTCACGGGATCAGGTAATCTCTGTCATTGCTCCTCCTCCTACAACACATTTATTGCCATTCCTCCGCTGACTTGGGCGTCGGAGTGCCTACGGCTTTCCACCACACCGGTGGGTAGACCCTCCACGCTCACTCTACCTTTCTTTTGCAGGATCGCCAGTGCCCCCAACCTACGAAATCTCGATTGTGGATCTCGGGCGAAAACCAGCGTCCACAATTTGGAGCCCACCGTGGGACCCTAACGATTTATAGCAAACAAACCTCAATTCAGTCTACGAGAACTTGCAAAGCGTTACCATGGCTTCCGGTAGCGAGCCTTCAGATCTTCTAGCCGGCTAATTGGCCATTCTCCAGGAACGCTTACGTGTTTTGGAAGAAGAGAATTCGACCATGAAGAGTTCCAATAGCGACCTCCAAAAAAGTTGGAACATCTTTCATCCACCTCCAGGCGAGGAGGCTCGCCGATCCCCCCGATGAACTGGGCTGCCAACCCAATTTGATGGAGACACCAGACGATGAAACGAGCGACATTCCCCCTTCTGAATATCATCCAATCGGTCATGGGAGGAACCAACACGTACTAGGGGTGAGCAAAACCGGTTTCGGTTCCGGTTCCGCATGGAACCGGAACCTACCCGGAAAAAATCGGTTCCTAACTAAGTGGAACCGGAACCTACCCAATAAATAGGGTACCCTATTATTCGGTTCCAATTTGGTTCCGGTCTGATTCCGTCCGGTTCCGAATTACCCTATTTTTAATCGGACACGACAGTTTGTCTAGACAAGTTTTGTAAAACTGAATTGAAACTGAAACTAAAACTAGAGCGTGACAGTGTGTGACCATTAGCATAACTCTAGCACAAGATTTGTACATTTTCGTTTGCATCTGAAAAAGTAAAGTTAAATTGGCACCTCAATGTTAAAAGGGAATTGGAATATTTTATGGTTGCACTTTATTTTTTTTTCAGTTGTTTTAGATTGATCCAATTACTATGATGAACCATTTATTATCTACCAAAGGTCATGAATGTACAAGTTAGTTCATTCTCTTGTTCAAGGCCTATCTGGCTGCAATCGCAGGCCAGGAACTGCGGAACAGTTAACATTACAACAGTTTTAAACTACTAAACTGTTGTATATTTCAAGTAATATCACAACAATCACTAGGGTGTTGTGGCCAAATTTGTATGAGCAGTGGTTTAATATGGGTTTAGAATTTTGGTGATTACTTTTCAATAAACTAACACCTAACAACCTGCTTTAAACAACATTAAAAACAAATTCATAACGCTTACAAATTCCAACTTACTGCTTGAAACAATAACAAAAAAATGTTGCAGAAACCTTGCAACTTACTGCTCTTCTCCTCTGAATAACAAAAAGCTCTTTGCAGAATCCTTGCAACAATTGAAACAAACTTCTCCACTTTTTTCTTTTTTTGGGGCAAATGGCCACAACCACAATTCTTAATTATTTCAAGGGTAGATCCAGGTATGGCTCCATATAATAATTTATCACAAACGTTTCTTCATAACTAATGACAAAGTTTGAATTGACCATGAAAAAGTTTGAAATCCAAAAGATTCAAACAGTAGCAGCATGATAAAACATCAAACAAACAGCAGAGCTAGCAGCAGAAAAACAGCAAACACCATCAGCAGAAAATAGCAGCAACAACAGCAGCACAGCAGAACAGCCGAAAACAATAACAATAGATGAACTGCAGGCACAGAAACATATTAAAAGAAATCAAAAATCGGGTATCTAATCCGGATCTCAAATGCGGTTCCGGTTCCGATTCTATGGTCCGGTTCCGGTTCCGATTATTCTGGAACCGGAACCGGACCGGTTACAACCAGTTCCTTATATTTGGAACCGGAACCGGACCGGTTATAACCGATTCCAGTTCCAAACCCGGATTTCCGGTCCGGTTCCAATCGGTTCCGGGTAGACCCGGAACCGATGCTCACCCCTACGTACCACCGGCCGAACCGATAACAGCCTAATCCATGCGCAAGGAAATTGAGGAATTCAAGGAAACAATCTTGTCCAGCCTACCATGAGCCAAATACCTTTGAAGAGAAGCAGAGCATGAACCATTACGGATACTCTTTTCGTCGAGGGGATCAACTCAGTCGAACTCCCTCGAAAGTTCAGCCCATCTGAGATGAAGTTGTACGATGGATCAACCGACCCCGACGACCACATAATCCACTACAAATACAAGATGATGTCCACATACCTTTCTTCACATAAGAGGGAAGCATGAATGTGTAAAGGGTTCGAAGAGACGTTGGCTGGCCCAGCCCTCATGTGGTTTATCAATTTTCCATACCGTTCAATTGGGTCATACAAAGAATTGGCAGACAAGTTCGTGGAACACTTCGCTAGTTCTTGTAAATTCGAGAAAACCACAGACGACTTCAATGTGATACAACAACGGAAGAGAGAATCTCTGTGAAGCTACGTCTCACGCTTCAACAAGGAAATGATTGCTATCCCAGATCTCCACCAACCGACAGCAGTTGAAGCATTTAGGAATGAATTGATGGCTGACAGCGGCCTCTACAAAAAGTTGACAGAGAATCGGTGCTACACTATGGACCAGGCAATGGCCAGAGCCCGAACGTAAATCAGTTGGGAAGAGGATAAAAGGAATGCAAAGAGGGAAAGCTCATCCAGTCTACAAGAGAAGATGGTATATCCATCCAGGCGACCGAAAGAATTTGGTAGGAGGGGCCATCAATCAATCGATAAAAGAACTTATCGTGGTAGGGATATCCGTCCCTACGATAGGGCTCGTAATCGCAGACCAATCCCATACGAAAAAAGAGATAGAACCCCTAATGGTGCCCCCAGGCTCCCAGACTACAACTTCACCATATCACCGGGTGAACTTGTTTAAGTTCTTAGGAAAATGGGAAGTGAAGTGAAGTGACCTCCACGTTCCAAGGAAGGCTCCAGGAGGAAAGATACTAGTAGATGGTGTGAATTCCACCGAGACTACGGGCGCCCGACATCCGATTGCATAACACTGAGATTGGAAGTCTTGGAACTACTAAACAAGGGACACCTGAAAGACCTGCTCACGGAGAAAGGGAAAGCCACATTGGCCCGGAAAGAAGAAAGGGATAACCGGGGAGAAGCCCCGATTCCACCTCCACCAATTATCAACACGGTCAATCTTATCTCAGGAGGATCAGAATTCAGTGGGGTCTCATATTCAGCAGCGAAATGACACACCAAAATGGTAACGACTGTCGCCTCGGATCACACGATGATTATAGCGGGAGACTATACTAGTTTGACGATTGAGTTCACAGACGACAGAGTATCCAGTCATAAGAACCCCCACCATGACGCATTGGTGATATCCTTGTAAGTGGCCAACTTCATGATCAAGAGAGTGCTAGTCGACACGGGGTCATCAGCCAACATCGTCTTCCTAGCGGCTCTTAACGACATGGGAGGAGGATTGGAGAAAATAAATCGTCGATCTACGACTTTGATAGGCTTCAGCGAGGAATAAAAATTCACTATGGGGGAAATCTCTCTCCCAGTATACGGAGGAGGAATCAACAGAATGACTACGTTCCTCGTCCTAGCCTGCCCTTCAGCCTACAACTTGATAATGAGACGACTGTGGATTCATGATATGAGGGCCGTCTCGTCTACTTATCACCAGATTCTGAAATTTCCTACCAAATGGGGAGTCCAAGAAATCAGAGGGGACCAACTTGCTTCCAGAACTTGTTATCAAACCGACCCTCAAGGCTAAATCCCAACGACATAGCAATTAAAAGAGGGGTCTTGTCGAGTCTACGCAGATACTCCGAAAGTGGAAGAACTCGATGAGGTCCAAATTCACCCTCACTACCCAGACCATAAAACCCAAGTTGGAGCCGACCTCGACCCCGTGCTACGCACCGAACTGATGGATTTCCTCAAGAAGCATCACGATTACTTCGCGTGGTCATATGGAGACATGACATGAATAGACCCATAATTGATGACACATGAACTACATGTGGATCTAGCCTACCCGACTGTTAAACATAAGATGAGGAAGTTCACCCCAGAAAGGAACCGAGTCATCGACGAGGAAGTCCAAAAATTATTGAAGAATGGAGCCGTTAGAGAAGTACAGTACCCGAAGTGGCTCGCTAACGTCGTGGTTGTGCGAAAGAAGAATGGAAAATGGCGAGTCTGCATTGATTTCACAGACTTGAACAAAGCGTGGCCCGAAGGATTCCTTCCCACTCCCTCATATCGACTCAATGGTCGGCGCTACAGCGGGACATGAACTACTGAGTTTCATGGACGCATATTCAGGCTACAACCAAATCCTCATGCATCCGGACGATTAGGAGAAAATGACCTTCATCACTAGTAGAGGAATCTATTGTTATAAAGTGATGTCATTTGGGCTGAAGAATGCGGGTGCTACCTACCAACGCATTGTCAACAAGATGTTTTCCCATCAGATTGGGAAAACCATGGAGGTCTACATTGATGACATGTTGGTGAAATCTTTACAAGCCAAACAACACCTGAGACACTTAGAGGAATCATTCGACGTGTTGAGAAAGTATGAGGTGAAGCTGAACCCCACCAAGTGTGCTTTCGGGGTAGCCTCCGGAAAATTTCTTGGCTACCTGGTCACTCGACGTGGAATAGAAGCCAACCCGGAGCAGATAAAATTCGTCCTCAACATCCCTTCCCTAACAAACCCCAAAGAAGTCATGCGACTTGCGGGAAGGATCGCCGCTCTCAACAGATTCATCTCCAAGTCTACCGACAAGAGCTTCTTTTTTTTCTCCACCCTTTGGAAGGCAAAAAAGTTCGAGTGGCCTCCGGCCTGCGAAGAAACCTTAAAAAGACTGAAAGAGTACTTGACCACACCACCTCTAATGTCTAAGCCAGTCGATGGTGAAAGATTATTCCTATACCTTGGAGTCTCGAAACAGGCAGTCGGTGCTGTTTTAATAAAATAAGAATGAGGACAACAACTCCCGGTCTACTACATGAGTAAAGCCTACTAGACCCGTAGACTTGGTACACTCAAATGGAGTAATTGGTTCTTGCATTGGTGACGACAACTCGCAAGCTCCGACCCTACTTCCAAGGTCATCCAATCACCGTATACTCCATATACCCATTGAGGAGCATTCTTCACAAGCCCGAACTCTCTGACAGACTAACCAAATGGGCTTTGAACTTGGGGAGTACGACATCACTTATCAACCGTGAACCACCATCAAGTCCCAAACTCTCACAAATTTCGTGGTGGACTTCAGCCCAATCTACAAACCTATGTGGAGAAAGATGTGTTGTGTGGTCCAGACGACTGATGTATGGAAACTTACGGTAGACGGTTCTTCCAGCAGACGCGGCTCTGGGTTAGGAGTTGTAATCAATTCTCCCTCAGACGACGTTATACAACAAGCATTTAAGTGTGGCTTCCAAACTACCAACAACGAGGCTGAGTACGAAACATTGATAGCCGGCCTGCGAAGAAACCTTAAAAAGACTGAAAGAGTACTTGACCACACCACCTCTAATGTCTAAGCCAGTCGATGGTGAAAGATTATTCCTATACCTTGGAGTCTCGAAACAGGCAGTCAGTGCTGTTTTAATAAAAGAAGAATGAGGACAACAACTCTCGGTCTACTACATGAGTAAAGCTCTACTAGACCCGTAGACTCGGTACACTCAAATGGAGTAATTGGTTCTTGCATTGGTGACGACAACTCGTAAGCTCCGACCCTACTTCCAAGGTCATCCAATCACCGTATACTCCACATACCCATTGAGGAGCATTCTTCACAAGCCCGAACTCTCTGACAGACTAACCAATGGGTTGTTGAACTTGGGGAGTACGACATCACTTATCAACCGTGAACCACCATCAAGTCCCAAACTCTCACAAATTTCGTGGTGGACTTCAGCCCCAATCTACAAACCTATGTGGAGAAAGATGTGTTGTGTGTCCAGACGACTGATGTATGGAAACTTACGGTAACGGTTCTGTTCCTCCAGTAGACGTGGCTCTGGGTTAGGAGTTGTAATCAATTCTCCCTCAGACGACGTTATACAACAAGCATTTAAGTGTGGCTTCCAAACTACCAACAACGAGGCTGAGTACGAAACATTGATAGCCGGGCTAACATTGCTTAAGAATTTGGGGCAAAGAGAGTAGAGGCGACATCTGATTCTCAACTAATTGTCAATCAACTCCAAGGATCTTACCAAGCTCGAGGAGCTCAAATGGCGGCCGACTTATCAAAGGTAAAGGAAATCCAGTCTTCATTGGAATCATTTACAATCTCACAGATTCCCAGGACCAAGAACATTCACGCGGATGCCTTGACTACTCTTGGGTCCACCATACAAGAAGATAATATTCGAGCCATACCAGTGGCATATCTATAATGGCCAACCATTGCTAAAACAGAAGATAGAGCCGTCTCTCACGTCAAACAAATCAACTCGTGGGTGTCGCCCTTGATCAAGTACCTGGAGGAAGGTGTATTGCTAACAGACAAGGTAGCCACCCGAAAGATCCTGCGGCAAGCTGTGCGGTTCACTCTGTATGACAACCAACTCCTGAGGAGATCCCTTTCCGGACCCTACCTCAAATGCTTAACTCCAAAAGAAATGCAGTACATGTTATCCGAGCTACACGAAGGAGAATATGGAAATCATTCCGGAGGAATGAGTCTTGCATGTCGAGCCCACACAGCTGGATATTACTGGTCGACAATACGAGCCGACGCAGTTGAATATACACGTAAATGCGATAAATGCCAAAGGTTCGCTCCAGTCTCTCATCTCCCACCTGAAAAGTTTAATCCTTCTTTATCCCCTTGGCCATTCATAAAGTGAGGAATGGACATTGTTGGGAAGCTACCCGTTGCCCCAGGTCAATGAGTCTACATGCTTGCGTTGACAAACTATTACTCCAAGTGGATCGAGGCAGATGCCTTTGCGAGGATAAGAGACAAAGAAGTACAAAGCTTCATCTGGAAGAACATCATCAGTCGTTTTGGCCTACCCAAATATATTGTTACTGATAATGGATCCCAATTCATTAGTCATCGCTTCCAGGACTTCTGTAAGAATTGGGGAATCAAGTTTTGCTTCTCTACCCCTTGCTACCCACAAGCCAACGGACAAGCCGAATCTTCCAATAAAACTGTAATGAATACTTTAAAGAAGAAGAGGCTGGAGAAAGCAAAAAGGTCTGGGCTGACGAACTCCCAAGAGTCTTATGGTCGTATCGAACAACTATAAGATCATCCACTGGCGAAACACCATTCTCCTTGACCTTTGGCACCGAGGCGGTCATTCCAACCGAATATGGTGTACCATCACCACGATACCAATGGGTTGATGAGGATACGAACATTCAACTCATGTCCAATGCACTCAACACAATTGACGAACTAAGGGAGAACATGTCCATACGGCTTGCAGCCTACCGACAGAAGATGTCCAAACACTTCAATAAAACGTGAGAAGTAGAACTTTCAAAGAAGGAGACTGGGTCATACAGAGAGTTTATCAAAATGCCAAGAAAGTTAAGGATGAGAAACTCGGGCCTACTTGGGAAGACCCATACATAATCATGAAAGTTGTGTTGGACAATTATGACCCATAGCGTCACTATTTGTACAGATCATGGTGTTGTTGTACAAATTAACTATGTGACGAATGAGATTGCTCTCTTATCATTTGTGATTAGATCACCAAGATGTATAAATGATATGAGGTCCTTATGATTTGTTCCTGGATTGAGAATGATATGAGACAGTATCAGTCCACGAAGGATAAATCATTAAATATCCCTAGTCAGAGTATTATCGAGATTGGACATCGATAAAAGCGTAAAAGACTAGTATACACTTGTGCGCGTTTGTGAGGGCACAACGGCATAGTTCTCATATATTTGGGTATATGATACTCATGCAAGTATAATAGGAGATTGTGTTTTACCGATGGTACGGGAAATAGCTTCGCTCTGGATAGACCCCTTCGGAATTCCATTGGTAGTATAACTATGTGTCTATGGAAGTCCGAATTCAGGGTAGGTGTATTTGGTCTTAAACTGAGACTTGCACCGCTAATACTTGTGACAATCAATATGCTTTGGTTTTGGTCGTCCAGGGCTTTAACCGGTTCTGTGTACGCCTCTTCTGGGTATATTGAGAATCGTAGTGTATTGGGTGTGATGTCAAGACGGAAGTATCACTTCAGTTATAGTGGAGATGATGATCACGTAGGATACAGAACTTGTTCTCTTATATGCTGCAGCTATCAAGATATTATGACTAGGTCATGCATATCCGATTATAGAGACTAGTTACTAGACATCCGATATGTGCTTCGTACGGGGTAGACACAATTCTAGCCCCAGGCCTAGCACGTGACCATCCGATACTGGATCGATATACACAATACTACGTATAATACGCCTGATATAGATCGCTTATTCATGTAAGCATGTTTCTGGAGAATTGGGTAGGCATGACGCTTTGCTAGAAGCCAACATTGTCTTGTAAATCAGTATAAACGTAGTACTATGTACTTACGTGTTCGGATAGTCCGACGACCGAATTTACTGCCAACATATCCGGGGATCTCATGGGTCGCTTCCCGAAGATTCACCGATGACGTATGACTCGGACTTTTAATTAATCTGGGATTAATTAGATGAGAGAGAAAATTGATCTGGGATTAATTGTGGAGATATTTTATCTGGGATAAATATGAATTAAAGAGAGAAAACGATTAATTTGGAATTAATCGATTAAAATAATATATTCGATATATTATACGAAATTGGATTTCGACGCGGAATTAAAATCGGATTTTAATTCGGGCGAACGAATTAATTTAGAATTAATTCGTTAGCGACGTGAATAGTAATTATGCTTGGCATGATTATTTAATTAAATTAGATTTAATTACGACGCAACGAAAAATTCGTTAATTTGGAATTAGCGAACCTGAGCCCGGGATTGTTTGCGAGCGCATTCGCATTTCGAATTCGAGTACGGCACGCAAGTCAAATCAAGCGTCAAATCGCTAGTCACTTCAAGCGTCAAATCATCACTTGTCACTTTGAGTGATGTGACTTGACAATTTGATTGATTGAGTGATGTGACTTGATGTAGTGGTTGGCAAAAGCTTTAATCATTTGACTTTTTTGAAAGCAAATGTATTATATCTTATTTGATTTTTGAAAATCAATTAAGTGTATATGATACACTTTCTCCTAACCAACCAATCTATCACACAACAAACTCTCTCTCTCACCTCTCTTCTTCCTTATTCACGCCCAAAGTGGGCTTTCTTGAGCTTTCTGGTTTTGCTCACTGCCGTGAGCAGTAAGAGAAGAAAATGAATGATTTTGTTGCAAAATCAAGGTGCTAGCACACTCTCCGAGAGAAGTCGTCCGTAGGTGATAGGAAACCCACCCGTGTGCATGGAATGATTTAACGAAGCTTGGAGCTTGTTCAAGGAGCACCAAAGCCGAAAATGGAGGACCATTTCACAGCTCACTACCGAGCATGATGGGAGGTAGAAAATCAGATTTTTATTGTCCAATGCGTCGCTCAACCGATCGATGTGAGTATTCCGCAACTCCCTCGTTTTATTCGCACTTGTTTCATGCTTGTTTAATGATCTTGGGAGGCTTAGAAACTCCAACATTGGTATCTATGAGCAAGGTTGAGCATGAAATATTTTAGGGTTAAAATTTGGGTAAAATGATTTTGAGCATGATTTTATGAAATTGGATGAATGAATATGCTTAAATGTGTTTTAATTGAAGTTTGATTTGATCAATTTCAAGAAATGTTGTTTGGAACAAATTTGCCCAAAATATAAGGCTTGGCCAAATTCTTTATGCCCTAAATTCTTGGTAATTTTTTGTTTCGTTGATCATTGGATGACTTGAAACGATTGGAAATGTTGTTTTTATGTCGATTATCGATTTAATTGGATTGAAACCGAATCGGACACAAATTACCCAATATTGCCGAGAGCTTATAGCATGTATATGGGTTTGATTTTTGTTAAATTGTGTTGGACATGATTTAATGATGATAAGCATGATTAATTAGACAAATTTGTGTTTTGGAAATATTGATTTGGGTAATTAATTGTGTAATGCACTTTGAGTAATTTAATTGAGAAATTTGGAAATTTGGAATTAAATTATTTGGGCCTATTTTGTTAAAATTGGGCTTGAAAGTTGTTATTGGGCTTATTGGGCTTGGTTGTACTAAGTTGGGTTTAGGCAAAATTGGTTGGATCCAATTAAGCCCAAAACCGCTTCCATAAAGCCCAAATGCGACTAATGGACCTTTAAAGTTTAATTGGGCCTAATGGGCCTAAATTGTTTTTCTAAGCTTATGAGGTTACTCCTTGATTGGACTTTGGTTATTGGGTTTGACCCGAGTTGACCAAAAGTCCACGCCTTAAAGAAATTAATTAAAAGCCCATTGGACTTTAATTAAATAAACGTTGGACGTTAATCGGGCTTTGAGACCCGTAACGATTAAATTTGGAATTTAAATCGTAAAAGGTTTATTATTAAAGTGTAATATTTAATTTGGAATTAAATAACGAATTAGTATTAAATACAAATTGAATTGGATTTAATTATGTAGTTTAATTTAATTCGAGAATTCGTACTTTGAGTACTTATTCGCAAAACGAGTTTGACTCGAGCAAAATCAAATCGTTGTTTGAACATTGGATGGTCACTAATTATCAGATTAATTAATTTGATTAGATTGATTGATAGCATGCTTGTGTGAATATATTGTTGCGATTCATGAATAATGTATATCATATGGATATTAGAAGGGTGGGGCAATTTTAGAAATTGTTGTAATAAATTTGATTTATTAAATTGGACCTGCGTGTCCAGCCTTATCACCTCCATACTCTTTGTATTTCTCTTCTCACCTATTCCCCTCAATGTAAATGAGGTTTCTTTAGAAGTGTAGTGTAACGGGTAGAAGCAAATACTTGTGCTAGCGGGAGAGAAAAATGGAGAGATTTGATCTAGGATCAATGTGTAAAGTATCCATCCGCATATCATTATTATTTTATTATACGCGCTTATTATGTATTTAGAATGCATGTTAAGGGTGTATGATGATGAGACCTAACAAATAATAAATTGGTTGCCAATTTGCACTCGAAAAACCCTCACAAATATTAAGCGTTTTTCCTTCCATTGAGTGATTCTTACTCAAGATCTAAGACTGGCATTGGCTTGTTGGCCAAAGTCAAGGCCTTTGTCCGTCGAAGTGTGTTGGAATCACGAGAGCTTTGTTCCATATTGGTGTCTTGTCCAAGTTGTGGTTTGTTGGCCAAAGTCAAGACCACTTCTTGTCCATCGACATTGATTCGAAGCTTTCCATGGTCAATGAGTCGCGCTTAACTGGGATCACTAAGTTTGTTGTGCCAAAGCTAAGGCTTAGTTGATTCAGAGGAAAAAGGTTAGGCAATATATTGGATATATTGGCATATATAAGATATATGTTTCGGACTTGGATGTCCCCAACTGGATCTAGGAATTGGATTGGATCCAATTGATCTTAGTGATCTACCTAATTAATTATCATACAATTTGTTGGCCAAAGTCAAGATTGTGTGATATTTAACGGGATCCTAGCCCGCTAGGAAACACGGTTTCCTGAGTACTCGACAGAGGGTTAAAGGCTCGCCGAAAAATAGTGGGAGGCAAGAATTGAATTTGCAATATTCGTTTAATTACTTGCCATACGCGCTCAAACAAATATCATTCGTCATATATATATTAAATGTTAGTTGGACTAATATTTAAATTATTGTTTTAATAAACAGTTGGACTGTATTCAAATAATTCATTTATAGTTTGTTATATAATTGGATTATAGTAATCAATATATTTGATTTAATTAATTATAGTTGATTAAAATAGTTGGACTATAATAATCATTATAATAAATAGTACCTAAATCGTTGATTAAATAGTTGGACTATTAGAATCAAGATAAAATTGAAAGATTGACATTTAAAACATGATCCTAGAGAAAATGTATTTAAATGGTTTAATTTTCAAAATTGGAATAAAATTTCAGGATGGTCCTGGAAACTAATAAGTTACTTTATTTGATAAAATAACATATTAGGCCTAAGCCCGGAGTTAAGCAAATAGTAGAGCATAATCTTTGGAAGATTATGTGATGATAACTTTAGTGCTTAATCCATTAAGTTTGTCGCAGTAGACTCCTTAATTTCTGAATCAGAACTAAGGATTAGATCCTAAAAGTATGATAATGAAATTGAAAGATCTTCATAGATCTTATTAGATCTTAGAAGTACTAAATTGCAATAGTAAACTCTTGGAGAGTTAATGACTATTCTCAAGGAGACAAAGTGAAAATTTGCAATATGGCAAGTAGCACAAGGCACACCTTACTTCGATATTCTAGAAACCCGAGGCTTGGCCAAAGGCTTCTGGAATATGGAATATGGAATATGGAAAAGGGCAAAGGCAAAATCATTATAATCTTCTAGGAAGATAAATGACATATCCCAAAATGTCTGCTTAAATTGTAGCAAACGGGATCGCAGAAGCGTGACTGCCGTTTGGACAAAGCAGACATGAAGGAATTGAAGACGAGGCAAGGCTCTGACTTCAAATATGTTTGTCATAATTATGTTAACTACTAGTATTAAATTGGATTTTAAATACTTAGTGTGGTACATAAATATATACTGGTGTTTAGAATCTGCTTTGAGCAGGATACTGACTTCCATAGAGATTTATCTGCGAATTGGAAACGGGACGAAAATCGCTGTTTCAACCGTAGATACCTATTTTAGGAACTACCCTCGGGTTTGTACCTAAATTTGGAAACTGTTATAATGTAACTAATTTGACTAGAAACATTATCTCTATATCAGTGTTTAATCCGCTGCGGGTGAGCCTTTATATTCTAGAACACTAAAGTGTTTTATTTTATAAAGATGATATTGAGATAAACACATTAGATGTGAATAACAGAATTTATATTTTGAATATAAATAAATATCAAATGTATTACATGACAAACAAATAGCTCAAACTGATTTGATCAGAAGAAACTAATTGTGGCATTATTGTCTGGGACACAATCAAACAAGAATCATATATCCACACTTTTGAAGAGTGGATACTAGGACAAATTTGATTCCATTCAAATAAAGTCTACAAATCTAGTTTTATTAGGCAAAGTGCCTAAAACACCTTTACTTGGTAAAAATGCAAATGCCATCAATCTGTTAGCCCTAGTTCATAGTGAAGCAAGTGGGCCCATGTCTTAGGGGTGGGCAAAAAAACCGACCGAACCGAACCAAACCGCAAATCGAACCAAACCGGACCGAATTTACGGTTTTTTTTCTAACGGTTCGATTTACGGTTCGGATTGGCCCACCCCAAACGGTTTACGGTTCGGTTCATGAGCTAATCCGAACCGCACCTGTTAAACCGAACCGAACAGTTATAATAATAAAAAATAATATATTTTTATAAAAAAATTTATATTTATATTTTATTATTTATTCTATGTTTTCTTTTTTATTCTTATATTTTTTTATTAATATATTTATTTTGTTAATATTTCTATTCTTCAATTTATTTGTTAATATTTTTATTCTTAAATTTTTTATTTATGGTAGCATCATTATTCTTGAAAGTAAGATGTTGAATTTATCTCTTAATTAGAATGATAGTAGCATCATCATTATTCAAGGTAATTTTTAAAAAATACAAGAATTAATTGTGCCTCATTTTTCAATCCTTAATGGAGTGCATGTGTTCCTTGGAGTCACAGCTTACACCCTAGCACTTCATACTATTTGTTTGGTAGACTATTTTTTTTTAATCTTCACTTAAGTGGATGAAATTTGTTTTAATATAATAATCCGTAAACCGAACCGAACCAATCCGTAAACCGCTGGTTTAAAAAACTTTCAATCCGAACCAAACAGTTATTTAATGGTTTGGTTTGAGAGGTAAAAATCCGAACCGTAAATATGGTTTGGTTTGGTTTTTAGCAAAACCGAACCAAACCGAACCGCGCCACCCCTACTATGTCTAGCTAGGCTAGAGATGGATATGGATATTTCGTGACCTATACGGATGTGGCATCACGTTATGGTTATGTGTCTCTTTTGAAACACAAATCAGAAACTTTTAAAGTTTTCGGCACGAAGTAGACAAACAGATCGGCTAAAGTATTATACCGTCATAGTAAGACCATAATGGAAAATACTTAAGCAATAAGTTTCTAATATACTTGAAAGAGTATAGTATTCTTTCAAATGAGGACTCCTCTCGGAACACGTCAGTTTGACGGTGTGTCCGAACCGAGTAACCGAATTTTGTTGGACATGATAAGGTTAATCATGAGTCGCTCTGAGCTACCATTTCCTTCAACGGATAAGCATAAACAATGCAAAACTTATTTAGAATAAGGTTCCATTAAAATCTGTTAGACAGACTTCATATTAGATATGAACATGAACGAAACCGGGTTTCTCATTCCTAAATTTGGGAATGCTAAATATGTTTGGATGATACCAATTAAAAACCCAAATTGGATAAGTGCCAATTGTAGGTTATCCTAGGGATACCATAAGTATAGTACTTATACAACTCACATGAGAACAATGTAATTGTTGCTTACCATGCGATTTTCCTATGAGGAATACCGATATGCAGTGGTAAGTGGGAGGATAGTAAAACTCGATGAAAATCAGAGTAATACTATTCGAGGCACCAATTCCTTAATGGAACACAAATAGTTCATCAAGGATGAAACTATACCAGTAATCTTCGAATACACAAGAACCACGTAAGTCGGAGAGAGTCAGAAGACAACCTGGGGTATGGGTTTCTGATCTCACCTCGTAAAGATGTCAATCTTTTGAGGTATACCAACTGACTACGTATGGGAAGTGATACAAGGTATCAACTCCCTGTTATGACAAAATGCCAGAACATCCGAATGATTCCATGTACACCAACTATGTTTAGATACTAGTTGTTGTACCGCAAGACATTGTGCCTATTGGTACTATATAAGTCTTCAAGGAAGACATACATGGATGGCAACATACCAACCTATAAGCTAGGCTTTTAGCGGAAAGGTATCGTTATCAACATTGTGTCGATTACGATTCAACCTTTTACCTGTTGCCACAGTATATCCATTTGGATAATGCTTGCTAACGCTGCATGTTTCATTTATGAAATATGACAGCTGAACGGGAAAATCGCTTTCCTGAAAAGGAAACCTTTTGGAGGATGTTTACAATATCATGTCGGTTTGTCGTAAAATAACTAGCAAACAATGTTTGCAGGTTATTCGATCCATGTTTGGATTGAGGCGAGCATTAGGTTCTTGGAATTATCGTTTTGATGTAATCATAATGGTTTATGATTTAATTCAAAACGAAAATGATTCTTGTGTACATAAGAGAGTTAGTGGGAGCGCACTGACAGTGGTTGTCCTATAAAATAATAATAATATATCATTTATTGGAAATGATATTCCCATAATAATCGGTGAAAGCTAGGCTTTCGAGAAAACTCTCCGAGAAATCGTACATTGAAAAATGTACGCGACCTGGTGTCTCATACGCTTTGAGCATATGGATTCACAATCAGGCCAATCCATGTGATAGTCACTGGATTGATATTAAGAACATACTTTAGTTTCTTAGAGAACTAATGATGCTGTCTTATAATATGTAGAATGAGAACTTGAAGTGACTGGGATCACTGCTGCAAGTTTCCTAACCGATAAAGACGACTATAAGTCATAAAATGGTACTATACAGTTTGAATAACGGTACAGTGAGCTGGAAATCTTCCAAGCAAGATACTGTTACCGAATAAACAACAAATATGGGTTATTGCTGTAGCTGAGGTAGCAATAGAAGCCTTTTGGGTCGATAATAAATCTAATTAGATTAGATATAATTCTGTTAGCAGCTGAGCTAGGCTTGAGCACAGGCTAAAGAATTAATGGTCTCATCAACGTTCCAGATATATACTTCGATATTCATCTGATTCGTTCGGATCATATATCGTGCGATGTGATGATCTAAATAAATCACATCAGACGATAATCACGCAAATCCGCTGACGAAAACCTTCTCAGCAGTTTGAGCCAACCGTACATAGCTCAGGTGGTAGATGATGAGTGGTATTTCTATCACTATTCCCCACTCATTTAACCTAATATTTTGTATAGTTTCTTGAGTCTTGTGAATATTTTGATGTGTTTTGTGTTATTTTGTAGATAAATAAAGTTTAGAAAGCATTGGAGACAATTTTGGGGCAAAATGGACAAAATTGGACAAAAAGGGCAAAATCGTCATTTCAGCGTCGCGACGCTGAATCCTTGCGCGTCGCGATGCCCAGCATGAGCCGAAATTGCTAATGTGCGCCGTGGACACGTGGACCAATCAGAGAAATTTGCTAACATGCGCCGATCATGTTATCTTGCGCCGTGACACGTGTCGCCATCACAACGGAGATGCTAAAATGCACCGGTGCCACGTGTCACGATCTAACGGTGCCGAAAATCACCCTCCACACGTCAGCGTGACGTAAGCAATGACGTCATGAACAGTGCCACGTCATCGGATAAGAATCTGAGCCAACGAATCAGCGCGTGACACGTGTCACAATTATTGTTGCCGACAGCCGCGTGGTCAAAGCCGCGTATGACCAAGTTACTGTACCTGGCGTCGCGACTCCAAGCCTTCAGCGTCGCGACGCCGGACCCCTATCCGCGCCTATAAATTGAGCTCGAGATTTCAGTTGGTGTTGTACCTTCCTCTCTCTTAAATTCTTTCTAAAGAGAGAGTTTCTCTCTCTAGATTCTTTAGTTTTTTAGTTTTTTTTTTATTTTTAGTTTTATTTTCGTAAATAATTTTAATTACGTTTTGTAATAATAGTAATTTAATTTTTACTTTTTACTTTTTACAGTTTTTACTATTCACTATGATAAGGTAACTTCCCCAGCTAGGGTGAAAGGTAATTCTTTTACTGTTACTATTAGATTAATCTCCCTTAAAAATAATATATTCACTATTTAAAATACTGACTTAAAAAGGATACCGCTATATTGGTCGGTTGGTAAATTAATTTTAATCTGGTTTAAACCTGACTAATCAAGGATACCGCCAGATTGGTCGGTTTGTAATTTAATTTTGGTTCCGCCTTAATGGCTGTTGGACTTAATTTGACTTAATCAGGATACCGCCAGATTGGTCGGTTGGTAATATTATCACAAGTTTATATATTATTTTATGGGAGATATCTAAATAAGTAGTAGTAAAAGTAATTCATTTTACCTTAGCATTTTATTGTAATTTACTTCTCTCAGCTTTTACTTTATGTCTTTTACTTTTATGTATTTACTAGCCCTAGTTATGTGTTAGTTATCTGGGGTTGTGATGACTTTTAATATCACCGGTTTATAATGGTTATTTTATAGTTTGGGTAATTTAAAGGGTTTACTTATTAAGTCTTAAGCTTAATGCTTCTTGTTGTCTGATCACCAATAAGATTGATGTGGTAAATCTAAAATGAACTAGACATAGGGATTTTAGGTTTCAGCCTTAGACTTAATAGCCCACGATCTTCCTTGAGGATAGATAACCCTTTAATAGATTTCCTTACATGATAGGATATACCTGTCGGGCGGGGGTAGCCATAATTGGAACTTAAACTTAATGAATCCAGATAATTTGGTTGACATAGACATATGGTTCAATTAGGTTAAACTGGGTATTTGTGTCTGACCATCGACAAAGGCTTACACATAATTTAGTGTTCCAGGTTAGTAAACTGATTTATTACACAACTATAAAATAACCACTTCATCTTTTAAAAGATATTAGAAGGATTCACAACCTAGATCTTTGTGTCTTTTGTTATTTTCCTTAGTATTTTCTTTTGTCTTTTATTTATTTATTTATTTGTGTAAAACCACTTTCAACCAATCAAAGAATCATTCTCTCTCCATTTAATTAGATATTTGTAAATAAATAGATTCAACAATTATAACAATAGTAGGAATTAAGTCCTCGTGGATCGATATTTTATACTACTTGAACGATACGTGCGCTTGCGTTATACATGTGTGTTTTACGTCGGTCAGTAGACACTGGAGTGACTGGCTATAGGCCAAGTGGGAGATTGTTGGACAATTATGACCATAGCGTCACTATTTGTACAGATCATGGTGTTGTTGTACAAATTAACTATGTGACAAATGAGATTGCTCTCTTATCATTTGTGATTAGATCACCAAGATGTATAAATGATAGGAGGTCCTTATGATTTGTTCCTGGATTGAGAATGATATGAGACAGTATCAGTCCACGGAGGATAAATCATTAAATATCCCTAGTCAGAGTATTATCGAGATTGGACATCGATAAATGCGTAAAAGACTAGTATTACACTTATGCGCGTTTGTGAGGGCACAACGACATAGTTCTCATATATTTGGGTATATGATACTCATGCAAGTGTAATAGGAGGTTGTGTTTTACCGATGGTACGGGAAACAGCTTCGCTCTGGATAGACCCATTCGGAATTCTATTGGTAGTATAACTATGTGTCTATGGAAGTCCGAATTCAGGGTAGGTGTATTTGGTCTTAACCTGAGACTTGCACCGCTAATACTTGCGATAATCAATATGCTTTGGTTTTGGTCGTACAGGGCTTTAATCGGTTCTGTGTACTCCTCTTCTGGGTATATTGAGAATCGTAGTGTATTGGGTGTGATGTCAAGACGGAAGTATCACTTCAGTTATAGTGGAGATGATGATCACGTAGGATACGGAACTTGTTCTCTTATATGCTGCAGCTATCGGGATATTATAACTAGGTCATGTATATCCGATTATAGAGACTAGTTACCAGACATCCGATATGTGCTTCGTACGGGGTAGACACAATTCTAGCCCCAGGCCTAGCACGTGACCATCCGATACTGGATCGATATACATAATACTACGTATACGACGCCTGATATAGATCGCTTATTCCTGTAAGCATGTTTCTGGAGAATTGGGTAGGCATGACGCTTTGCAGGAAGCCAACCTTGTCTTGTAAATCGGTATAAACGTAGTACTAGGTACTTACATGTTCGGATAGTCCGACGACCGAATTTACTGCCAACATATCCGAGGATCTCATGGGTCGCTTCCCGAAGATTCACTGATGACGTATGACTAGCACTTTTAATTAATCTGAGATTAATTAGATGAGAGAGAAAATTGATCTAGGATTAATTGCGGAGATATTTTATCTGGGATAAAATATCATTAAAGAGAGAAAATGATTAATTTGGAATTAATCGATTAAAAATATATTCGATATATATTACGAAATTGGATTTCGACGCGGAATTAAAATCGGATTTTAATTCGGGCGAACAAATTAATTCGTTAGCGATGTGAATAGTAATTATGCTTGGCATGATTATTTAATTAAATTAGATTTAATTATGACGCAACGGAAAATTCGTTAATTTGGAATTAGCGAACCCGAGCCCGAGATTGTTTGCGAGCGCATTCTCATTTTGAATTCGAGTATGGCACGCAAGTCAAATCAAGCTTCAAATCATTAGTCGCATCAAGCATCAAATCGCTAGTCACTTCAAACGTCAAATCACTTGTCACTTTGAGTGATGTGACTTGACAAGTTGATTGATTGAGTGATGTGACTTGATGTAGTGGTTGGCAAAAGCTTTAATCATTTGACTTTTTGAAAGCAAATGTATTATATCTTTATTTGATTTTTGAAAATCAATTAAGTGTATATGATACACTTTCTCCTAACCAACTAATCTATCACACAACAAACTCTCTCTCTCACCTTTCTTCTTCCTTATTCACGCCCAAAGTGGGTTGTTCTTGAGCTTCTGGTTTTGCCTCACTGCTGTGCAGTAAGAGAAGAAAGGAATGATTTTGTTGCAAAATCAAGTGCTAACACACTCCGAAGTCGTCCGTAGGTGATAGAGAAACCCACCCGTTTGCATGGAATGATTTGACGAAGCTTGGAGCTTGTTCAAGGAGCACCAAAGCCGAAAATGGAGGACCATTTCACAGCTCACTGCCGAGCATGAAGTGAGGTAGAAAATCAGATTTTTATTGTCCAATGCGTCGTTCAACCGATCGATGTGAGTATTCCGCAACTCCCTCTTTGTATTCACACTTGTTTCATGCTTGTTTAATGATCTTGGGAGGCTTAGAAACTCCAACAAGTTGTAGGCCACAGAGCATAAAAACTAAAAACAGAGGATGGTAGACATATCCATAACAGTTGGAACGCCATTCACCTCAATAAGTTCTACAGATAATCACGTTTGGAAGTCACTCGACAAACCTCAGTCCTTCCACAATGAGGCAACCTAATCATTTGATTTCTGTTTCAGTTTTTACTTTCATATAATTTCTTTCATGTAATTTTGCTTAAAGTTTTCTCTGAACGAGTTGTTAACAGTTCAATTTAGTTCAGATGACAGAAAATAAACGACAATTGGAATTTATATTCAAAAGGAAGAAATTGTCTTTTACAAAAGGGCCTGAGCCGATACTACAAAAAATAATAATAAATGAGGCCTAGGCCGATATTTACATCAATCTTCTAGCCTTTCGACAGGCTCATCTAAGTCTACTGGCTGAGGAAGAGAGTCAGTCTCCATAGGCTGTCTCGGTCCAGACTCCTCAGTGACGGCCTCAGCGACATTTTCAACAGGATCACCAGCGGTCGGAACCTCTTCAATTCCCTCGACAATAGCTCCCTCAATTTCTATAGCAGTAACTTCTTTGGAACTGACTTCCTGCCCTCCTTCGGCCTCGGTTTCCTCAATCGACAAAGAGAGCCCGACCTCCAATCTCTCCCCCAAAATTATCCATTTCCTAGGATTCCAGGAGCTGTGCTCCCCAGACAAGTATTCCTTCATGAGGAGGCTCATATCCTTTATGATAGCCTCCATGGCCACTCCTTCCAGCCTATCTAGGAGCTCAGCTTTTGCCATTCCAAAGCTTCAACGCTTTCTTTATAGGCTTCCAGCTCAGTCGACGTTATTTCCAAGGAAGCCTTCACGACTTTGGTTTCATTTTCGGCGTCTTTCACCTTCTTCTTCGACTCTTCCAGAGCAGCTTTAGCTTCGGCTGACTCCTTTCACATGACTGCATTTGATTTCTCCATGTCCCTCAACTTCCTCAGGCTAGCCTCCATGTATTTCTGTTGGAAGGTGGCATGCTCCAGAGTCTACAACGACGAGGAAAATGTCAATGACTTAATGAAGGAAACTCGTAAGTTAAAGATAATTACCTCATAATTTCATGCGACAACTCTTTTTGCGGCTTCCAGTGGCCCCAATGTCAACATACGACATTCGTCTTCCTCCAGCAGTAATCCCTTAGCGAACCCAGACAGACTCGAAGGGTCCGACATAACGGTCGTGCTACTTGGGATTTTGATCACGATGTTCTCCGGATCATTTTCTAGGTCCATCAGTTGCTTTCTTTTCTTTGAAGGCCGACCTGATCCAGTCGACGTTCTGCGAGCAGCTTCCACATGGGGAGTCAGTAGGGCATCTTCCGTTGGATGCTGCGGTTCAGGTACGACTTCAATTTCCTTCTCCTTGGCTTTTTTCTTGTTCCTCCGCCCGAGCATTTCTTCGACTGTAGGAAGTCTGAACTGGCTCATCCTCTCCACTGCACAGAAGTTTTCCTCGGGGGTTAAAGTCCGCAAAAAGAAAGTCCCTTCGTATAGGAGCCAACACGCCCAGGTTATGAGAATGACTGTCAATATATTTTTTTGTTAGAGGCAATGGGCTACCTTCCGGATAGAAAACCTATTTCCACAACGGAGTCAACTTTAATCTTTTCTCCTCCAAAACCAGCCTCCAATTCCTCTCAGGCGCTGGAATGCTCAAAATATAATTTGTATTCGCTACGGCCCCAGGCGTCACGTCGAAGCTACGATTGCGGTTTGAACCTACAAAGGAGACAAAAGAAGAATGTAAGAGTTGCATCGAGTCTACATGCAAGAAAAGAGTATAAGGCCAACACTCACTCGTTATTTCCCAACACTCGGGTATTCTACCAGGCCTAGTCGACCCGAACAAACCCTCTCATTTTACAAAAAAATAAGCCTTTTGCCAATCTCCTATATCATTCGTAGTCAGCCCAAAATCAAATGTTCCCTCTTTTGTCGAAGGAACATATGGTATCTCTATTTTTCCACTACATGTTCCTTCATGTAGTACGTGTAGAGTAGACCTTTCACTCCGAATCTCACTCCCAACTCGTACGTCAAAACTTCAACCGACATCAAGACCCTCCATGTGTTTGGCATTAGTTGGGAGGGGGCTATCTCATAGTGGTCTAATACCTCCCACACTAGGTTTGGAATTGGAACTTAAATCCATCGGCAAAAGGACGTTTATAGAACCCAGTCCACCCAGGGATCCTAGAGTCGACTCGTTCTCTCGAGGAGGCTAACTTCACTTGAACCAACTCAGGGAACCTGTATTTTAATTTTATCTCCCTCATGGATCTTTCGGTTATACTACTTTTGGGATTTTTGGTTAATAGATTAGTCGGTTTAATTGTGCTGGGTTCACCCGAATCGGCAGGAATAGATCGTAGTGGTGGCACATATTTAGGGATACCGAGCGGAGCCTCTATTGACGCGATAGTTAACATATCTTCATCATCCTCACTCAGTATGTCCCTTCCATACATACTAAGAGGAGAGATGACCCGCAAGGGCGAGCCTACGTACATCTCCATCGGTGAATCACTTGAGCTCGAGCAACCTTCAGACGACATATCAATTCACTCTACAAACAACGAATGAACCTAAAACCAATATGACAGAGGATCAAACCTAGGTCTCACACAAACACAATCCTAGAAATCCCCAAACCAATTAAAGATCAAAGTCCTAACCCTAGCCAAGAATAATTTAAATATACCATATTAACAACTTGAAGAATTGAAGAACATGAAGAAGGGAAATAAGAATACCTTGAATTCGAAGAGAGCCCTCCAACCTTACGACTCGAGAGAAGATTTTTGCAAATGAAGTGAGTGAACCCCCACAAAGCTCTTCATACCCTTCATCATTTGGCTCTTTATTTTCCCGCCAAGAATGCCTCAAAACCAACGCTACATTTATTGCAAATTGGGAAATCGAGGTAAGCAAGAATCACTCGACACCCAATAAGAATATTATCGGCTGGATACCCTTGCAATATTGTCACCCCACGACATGTAGACTCGGTTTGGTCCCTTTTCGATACCAAATGAGTGAATGTCTTCCTGGACTTAATCAGGTCTAGTCGACGGGAACACTCCCCAATTGGCTCGTGATGGAGTCAAGTTCAGTTCATGGACCTTCTTCTGCTCCACACGACATGTAGACTCGGTTTGGTCCCTCCTCGATACCAAATGAGTGAATGTCTTCCTGGACTTCATCGGGTCCAGTCGACGGGAACACTCCCCAATTGACCCTTGATGGAGTCAAGTTCAGTTCATGGACCTTCTTCTGGTCCTCACGACATGTAGACTCTGTTTGGCCCCTACTCGATAGCAAACGAGTGAATGTCTTCATGGTCTTCATAAGGTCCAGTCGACGGGAACACTCCTCAATTGACCCGTGATGGAGTCAAGTTCAGTTCATGAACCTTCTTCTGGTCCAGACTACATGTAGACTCGATTTGGTCCCTAGTCAATACTAGACGAGTGAATGTTTTCATGGTCTTCATCGGGTCCAGTCGACGGGAACACTCCCCAATTGGCCCGTGATGGAGTCGAGTTCAGTTCATGGACTTTCTTCTGGTACAGACGACATGTAGACTCGATTTGGTCCCTATTCGGTACCAAACGAGTTTGAACTCCTGAACTTCATTAGGTCCAGTCGACGGATACACTCCCCGCTTAACTTGTGATGGAGTATGATCGGGGACAACGCCTAACTCGATCAAACTGGGGACATCCCCCTAACTCTTGACTAGTCAGATTCAAGACCATAGCCACATTATCCATACGACACTGAAGACGCCCGATCGTGGCCCGGTTTGGGTAACAAAGACTTTCCTGGTTTGGTTCAGACGACACGACCAACGAATACTCTCCAAGCCAATGACTCATTAACTTAGAGAGTAGGGGACAAACTGTACGGGCCAAATTTGGTCCGAGGGTAATTTTGACCTTTTACTTCAGACCCCATACTGAACGCATCACAGACTCCCCAACATAAGATCCAGGCCCATGTTGCTACTTCAAACCCACACACTAAAGGAAGCCCCGAGTTTAGTGTATATAGGCCCAAAGACGTTTCACAAGCCCAAACCCAGTGAAATACCATACCCAAACCGTATCCAAGGCTCACCATATGCCAGCCCACGAAACGTCCAAAATCATAAATACCTCTCATAACTCGACCGTTTTCAGCCTCCAAACGGACAAATAATCAAAGACAATAAGTGCGCTCATTACTCAAGTGTCTATATAAGATGAGAAACTTACGGGAATAGACACCGAAGCTATCCTGCTCACAGCCTTATAGTATTCTCTTCCAAACTCTGAGAACCACCTACTTACTTACCGCCCTCACGGCAGTTCACGGGGATCAAGGTAATCTATGTCCTTGCTCATTCTCCTACGGCATTTATTGGACATTTCCTCCACTGACTTGGGCGTCGGAGTGCCTACGTCTTCCACCACACCGGTGGGTAGACCCTCCACGCTCACTCTACCTTTGTTTTGCAGGATCGCCAGTGCCCCCAACCTACGAAATCTCGATTGTGGACCTCGTGCAAAAATCAACATCTACACTAACTTGTAATAATAAATAAACAAAAGGACATTTGGAAACTTTCTTTGTTGATACGAGGATAAATCATATTTGATTGGGTAGAGATATTAACATCTCCTTCAAATAAAGGTAAAATCCTTATATGAATAGAGATCCAGATATATTATATGCGAATAAGAAGATAATTTCTGTTAATTGAACAACGTAGGAATAAATATTGATATTAATGTATCATATCCGACCCATTGACATATTTAATGGTATTCCTAACTGATAAAATTCTGAAAGAATTAAAGCAGACCTCTTACCATCCTAATTAAATCATCTGATTTTCGTGAGAAATTGAACACATGATTCTATAAATTTTAGTTGGATACATGAAAAAAAAGAGGTAAACAGTTTTTTCTTAAAAAATGATTTTCATTAAAACTCTTAGAGTGTGTTTGTGATTATTATTTAATTAAGATTTTTGAATATATTATCAAAGGTTGTCAAAAAAAAAAACCTAGACTTTTAGTTGTCTGCTACAACATTATGGCAACCCCAATATTATTTATGATTTGTTGTAATTCTCTTCTCTAACAATAGTGTATAAGTAGGAGATACATGTCCCTTTAAGAAGTGGCTTATGGGAAATGCACAATGATGTAGGGACATATCCTCTAAATTAGAAAAGGTGCATCTCTAGACTTTCTTAGCATTAGGAAAAGGCATAACCCTTGGGAGGGTTACACCCTAAGCCAAAGGGTGCCGCAATGACACCATTTCATACCTATATATAGGAGCCTTGGTTTCATTCTAAAGGCATCCAAAAATATTCTTATTTCATATATTGTCTAGAGAGTCAAGATAGAGTTTCCTCCATTTTTCCTTGTTCAAGTTCTTTTGAAATGAGTGCCCCTTAAATAAGAAGTATCCAAGTAATCCTGGGAGAACGTTAGTCACAAGACATCCGTAGAGCACCGAGGTGTGGCTAATAAGTTCTTAAGAACAGAGGCAACTCGACTTGGTTTATAAATTAACATATTCTACAGCCTATTTTTTTCAGGTTTTTCTAAGTTTTCATTGATTGCATATTTATTTTTATAATTTGCTTGAATTATGCATGTTAAAAGATTAATTACAACACATTTGTCAAACAATATTAAGAACTTATTATTAATCTTTGTGCTGTAAAATAATTTTTTCCTATGATTCACGCATACATATCTCAGTAATATGCAATCTAAAAAAAAAACAATTGTTGACTGGTGCAAAATCAATTAAATTGAATCAGTGTAAGAAAAATCTTGTGAGCATGCAGAGGTTTGAATGGGGTTGTTTCCAATTTGACGAGAAAAAAATATAATGATAATGATGTTAATAATTTAAAAATAATAATAATTGACGCGCCTTTTTGGGCAAATTGTCTCCATTAACCGCAAGTAAAATGTTGTTCTACCTGACAACATTACAATTGATAAAGTATCTCAAAGATCCTTCGGGTTCTATGGAGCGAGAAATGAAAACAGCCAAGCAACTGCGAGATGAGACATGGTCGTTAGGCGACTTCTTGTGCAAGAACTATCTTTTGGGAGGGCTTGACAATACCTTGTACAATGTGTACCAAGGTATGACTTCTGCGAAGATTCTTTGGGAATCTCTCGAGAAGAAATACAAAGCAGAGGATGCCGGACAAAAGAAATTCTTCGTGGGTAGGTTCCTAAACTACAAAATGGTAGATTCAAGAACGATAATGTCTCAGTTGGGTGAACTAAAATTGATCATTCATGAAATATTGGATGGATGAATGAACTCCGTGAGACGTTTCAAGTTGTCACAATCATTGAAAAGTTGCCTCCATCATGGAAGGAATTCGGGAGCTATCTGAAACATAAAAAGAAGCAGATGAGTCTTGAAGACCTTAGAGTTCGATTGAGGATCAAATAGGACAACATGAAGTCCGAGAAGGCCAACTACAAGACTATGGAGTCTAATGCCAACATCGTTAAAGGTGGAAATGGTAGCAAAAATAGAAAGAACAGTGAAGCTGATTCTTCCCAAGCAAACAAGAAGTTCAAAGGGAAGTGTTATACCTATGGAAAAAGTGGTCACATAGCAAAGGACTGCAATAATAAGAATTCTCAGGACAAAGGCAAGAAAAAGAAAAATGAGGCTCATGTCACTGAAGTTGAGCAACTAACTGATGAGATCTCATAGATGAACCTATCAGCAGTTGTAACAGAAGCCAACTTGATTGGGAATCCGAGAGAATGGTGGATAGACACTGGGGTTACTCGTCATATCTGTGCTGATAGTAAGATGTTTTATTCGTATCAGAAGGTCGATGGTTGCGATCATTTGATAATGGGAAACCCGTCTACCTCAAGAGTGGTTGGACAAGGCACAATGGTTCTGAAGATGACATCCGGAAATGAGCTTATATTGAAGAATGTTCTGCATGTTTCTGACATTCGGAAGAACTTGGTTTCAGGCTCTATTCTTAGCAAGAATGACTTTAAGCTTGTATTTATTTCTGATAAGTTTGTACTGTCTAAAAATGAGATTTATGTAGGAAAATGATACCCCACTGAGGGTATTTTCAAGTTTAATGTAATGACTGTCAATCGACACAGTGCTAATAATAAAGCTACATCTTCCGCTTATATTATTGAGTCACAAAATATATGGCATGAGAGGTTATGACATGTTAATTATGATACAATGCGTAAATTGATTAACATGGACCTTATACCTAAATTTAAAATTGATAACCAACATAAATTTGAGGCATGTGTTGAAGCAAAAATGAACTGAACATCATTTCATTACATAGAACGAAGTTATGAACCATTGGAACTTGTACTCTCCGATGTGTGTGATATGAATGTTGCGCAAACAAGAGGCAGTAAAAAATACTTTGTAACTTTTATCGATGATATCACAAGATTCTGTTATGTGTATTTACTGAGGAGCAAAAATGAAGCTATTGATATCTTTATACACTATAAGAACGAAGTTGAAAATAAACTTGGCAAGAAAATTAAAAAAATCAGAAGTGATAGATGAGGTGAATATGTGTCACCATTCGGTGAATATTATTCCAATCATAGAATTATTCACGAAACTACTGCTTCTTATTCGCCTCAACAAAACGGGATTACAGAATGCATAAACTGAACGTTGAAGGAAATGATGAATGCCATGTTGACAAGCTCTGGTTTACCTCAGAACTTGTGGGGGGAAGCCTTGCTTTCTGCCAACTATATTCTGAACAACCTACCTCACATAAGATTGGACAAGACACCATATGAATTGTGGAAATGTCAAGTACCTTCCTACAAATATCTGAAAGTGTGAGGGTGTATCGCCAAAGTGATGGTTCTTAAACCTAAGAAGGTTAGAATATGATCCAAAAATGTTGATTGTATATTCATTGGATATGCTCACAACAGAAGTACGTATCGATTATTAATACATAAGTCTGAAATTCCTAACATCAATCCAAATATGATAATTGAGTCAAGGAATGCGACATTCTTTGAAGAGACATTTCATTGTTAGGAAAGACAAAGAACATTATCTCTCAAAAGAACTATTGATACTGTTAAAGACAGTGGTCAAGTTGGCCAAGATTCAGATCCACATGAAAATGTTGAGGAAATTGAACCTAGACGTAGCAAAAGAGCTAGAACGTCTAAGTCATTTGGACCATATTTTCTGACATACCTATTAGAAAATGAGCCTCAAAGCTATAAAGAAGCAATGTCTTCGACGGATTCACCTTTTTGGAAATAGGCTATCAACACTGAGATTTATTCCATCATATAAAATCATACTTGGGAGTTGGTTGATCTTCCTCCAGGTTGTAAGCCAATGGGCTACAAATGGATATTCAAACGGAAGATGAAACCAAATGGATCAATAGATAAGTACAAGGCAAGACTTGTCATAAAATATTATAGACAAAAAAGACCTTGATTACTTTGATACATATTCATCATTGACTCTTATCACGTCAATAAGAATGCTCATAGCCATAGCAGCTATATTTGGTCTTGAAATACATCAAATGAATGTAAAGACGTCACTCTTAAATGGTGAACTAGATGAAGAGATTTACTTGGAACAACCAGAAGGTTTCAATGTTCCTGGACAAGAACAGAAAGTGTGCAAACTTGTAAAATCCTTATACGGATTAAAACAAACACCTAAACAATGGCATGAAAAATTTGACAAAGAGATGTTGTCAAATAGATTCAAAATCAATGAGTGTGATCAAATCAACTCAAAAAGGACATGTCATTGTGTGTCTCTACGTAGACGATATGCTAATAATTGGTAGTAATCATGAGATGATTCAGTCTACCAAGAAGTATTGACCAACAAATTTGATATGAAAGATTTAGGAGTAGCTGATATAATCTTAGGAATTAAGATTTCCAGAACATCAGAGGGGTATATATTATCTCAGACTCACTATGTTGAGAAGATACTTGAGAAATATAATAAATGAGATCTAAATGTGGCTAGAACTCATGTAGACCTAACTCTTCATTTATCAAATAATACTGGCTCAAGCGTATCGCAATTAGAGTATTCGAGAATCATCGGAATTCTGATGTATCTCACAAATTGCACACGACCTGATATCGCTCAAGCTGTAAACATGCTTAGCAGATATACGAGCAATTCAGGACATAACCACTGGAAAGCCATAGTAATAGTTTTGAGGTATCTGAGAGAAACTTCAAAATATGGTATGCATTATACGAGATATTTTGATGTTCTAGAGGGATACAACGATGCTAATTGGATATCTGATACATTGGATTCCAAATCTACGAGTAGATTTTTTTCACACTTGGTGGTGCAGCCGTGCCATGGAAATATTCGAGGCAAACATGTATTACCCGGTCTACTATGGAATCAGAATTCATAGCATTAGACAAAACAGCGGAAGTGTTGGGGTTTTGGCGCGGGCGTAACAGAAGCTCGTGGTTCAGGTGAAATCGTAATTTTAAAACTTTTTAAATTACCGAATAAATTATTCAATATTCAATATGAATAATTCATTCATATTTCACCTAAACATATTTATTCAATATCAAATAACGACATAAATAGTTAAGAAACATTGCGAAACTTTTACGAAAATGTTTTTCTGCAAAATGGCATAAAACGTATTTTTGACCGAATTGACTACCCAATGCACATAGGGACCAACAATACTAGGACAGTTCATGGGCTGCCCAAACAGTGACCAATTTAATGTTTGGGCAGCTGTCACCTGGTTGGCTCAAAATTCACCCGGTAATGCCGGTTTTCACCGTTTTCGCATATTTCAACTCTGAAACAATTTCCGATAATTGTTCCAACACCCAAAACACATCCAATACATTTATATGACATAATTTTCATCACCATAAAAATAGTTTTTCCAGATCTGATCCAGAAAGCAAAAATATCAATTTTTCATGCTTTGATACAATTTTCTTAACATTAATCAAATTAACCACAACACAAATCCAAGCCACCACCAATGAAGCACCCAAGAAAAATTATAGGCATTACAAGAGTGGTTATAACACTCTAGAATGACAACATTTCATCAAATGATCTAATCGAACTAATATTACAATAATATCATTCAATTCAACTTCACACATGCAATAAGTCTCCAAATCCTCTAACTCAAAAAGCCCTAATTTCTAAGAAGCAAAGAACCTTAGAACTATTCTAGTAACTCAAGAACAAGAAACTAATTTTCTAAACTTAAGAATATTAAAGATTACATCTTAATCTTCAACTTTCCTTAAGTTTTTTTCTTGATTTTCTTCACTTTCTTCTTGGTTTCTTTAAACAAATTTGAGAGCTTTTTTGTTCAAGGAGGTTTTTGGCCATGGAGGTTCTTAAATGAGAAAACAAAATTTTCTCACTTTAAATACTAGGGTAGGGACGAAATTTGAGGGTAATTTGGCCAATTTAATTAATTTAATCAAATTAAATTATAAAAGCTTTTAAGTTGATAAAATCAATTTGTATTCTTCAACTTTAAAAGCTTTACCACATGTAACCAATAATAATTAGCCATATAATATAACATTTACGAAATGTAGATATCATTTAATTATTTAAATATTTAACATTTAAATATCTAAATAATTAATTAATATAATATTATTATATCTGTATTTTTATTTACATTAAATAACAAATACATATATTAATAGCATGTGTCAAAGTCTCATTTGACAATTAATTAATATGTATCAAATCAAATTTTGTATCAAATACAAATATACATTAATTATTAATTGACCAAAATCCCCTAATACATGTATTTTCGTTTAACCATTTAAACGATTCGAATTAACTCATTTAATTCGATGAAGTATTATGAATAATCTGTATTATTCATAACGCGTTGCCCAAGTGCTCAACGAGTACACTTCATATTGTGAGACTCTCTAAGTTTAGGTTTATCTATCAAAAAATCCAATTTCGTGTCTATAATTCACCCACTCATGAATTATGACAACCACGAATAATCTCTCTAAACTATGCAAGTCGAGGTCATTGCATAAGTATAATCCATCTGTCACATGCTATCCCTATTATACCTAGGATATAGATAAAAACGTCAAATCCTTATGGAATAATATAGTCGACTTTCAAATTTACGATCTCTAAATAATACTCGGAAATCGCTTCCGTAGTTATATCACGGTCATGGATTTACTAGATCGCAAACACATGTAGGATACCTATGCCATGTACATAGGACTGATGGATTCTATCTTGATACGCACTGGATATCATGAGCATCATTCCACACCCAATGAACAAGCGGATGTATGAACTAAATAGATCGGTGACGTGACTGCCATCAAAGTGTAGAGGATAACTCATGTATCCAATGTGGTATCTCAAGTCGAAAGACCACTATGCTTGCTCAACTCGAGATGATTCCTATTGACATTGGTGTACCATATATTAGGAAATATTTAGTGATTCGTTCAGTGTTTATCAAATAAACACCTACATGTCTATATGAGTCTTCTGAGACTCATGGTTCATTGGGATAAACCATCGGATCAAGTCACGATATACGACATGTACTGGGCTCAGCGGATTTTACTAACTGACCCGTGTTAGTAAATCTTGACCAGAAACTTTATTTAAGGATATACAACTTATAGTGACACTTCACAATGTCAATTACAAACTACGTTGTAACTGCGCACTACATTATAAATCCTAGGATCTTTGTCTAATATACACTTATCACTAAATCAAATTTAGTTTCAATCTAATCAAAATTAGATATCTAATCGTAATTAGATCGAATATGTATATAAAAAACAAGATGTGCTACCATTAAATAAGTAATATTATGGAAAAATGAATTGTTCGTATTCATGAATCAGACATAAATACGATCCGAATTGGCACTCCGAGCACCAACCCTAACAGGAAGAAGCGGAATGGCTGAAATTTCCTAGAGGATATTCCAAATTGGCTCAAACTAGTGCCATCGATAAGCATACATTATGATAGTCAATCGGCTATTCGAAGAGCCCAAAATATAATGTATACTGGTAAGTCTCGACACATACATTGCATACATAATACCATACGACAACTGCTCTCAAGTGGCATAATTTCGATAGATTATGTCAAATCGAAGGAAAATCCAGCGGATCCTCTTACTAAAAATTTACCTAGAGAGCAAGTTGAGAAGTCATCGAGGGGGATGAGCTTGAAGTCTGTAAATTAAGAACTGTCACTATGGAAACCCAACCTAACTGACTGGAGATCCAAGATCTAGGTTTAAAAAGGACAACTGAAACTTTGTGCAATTCAAAATAAGCACTGTAGAGTTTTATACTCTTTTCCATTCCTGTAATGACGCATGGTGCTGTCTGTCAATGTTAGGATAATCTAAGGCTTTCAATGATCACTATATTATGAGAAGAGTCCTAATGGGGGTAACAACATATTACCTCTTTATAGTAGATCACATATTTCAAGTAAGAAGTGATGCTGCTTCCATGAGAGTTTTCAAAGGCTAAATTCCCTAAAGTACTTGATGAATCCAGGACCAAGTTCATGGCCGAAATGAACACAACCGTAGAACGGGAAGCTAAGGCTTTCAATGATCACTATATTATGAGAAGAGTCATAATGGGGGTAACGTCAGATTACCTCTTTATAATAGATCACCTATTTCAAGTAAGAAGTGAGGCCGCTTCCATGAGAGTTTTCAAAGGCCAAATTCCCTAAAGTACTTGATGAATCCAGGACCAAGTTCATGTCCGAAATGAACATAACCGTAGAACGGAAAATGGTCGAAGTAAAGCTGTGTATTGGCAATTGTCTTGGTTTACACCAACGACAGAACAATTCAAGACTATGAGTCACTGATTTGCCAAGTAAATCCGATTGTCATTCTCTATGAAAGGTTCAAGGCGAAAGCTACATGTTTCGATGCAGTTTTATTTCACGGAAACTCTCTTAAGTGTCTGCATTAATATTAGAGAATTATTTAGGAGAGACATGTCCCTTTAAGAAGTGGCTTATGGGAAAGACACAATGATGTAGGGACATGTCCTCTAAATTAGAAAAGGTGCATCTCTAGACTTTCTTAGGCATTATGAAATTAGTATAACCTTTAGGAGGGTTACACCCTAAGCCAAATGGTGCCCTAATGACACATTTCAATGCCTATATGTAGGAGCATTGGTTTCATTCTAAAGGCATCCAAAAATATTCTTATTTCATACATTGTCTAGAGAGTTAAGAGAGAGTTTCCTCCATTTTTTTCTTATTCAAGTTCTTGTGAAAGGAGTTCCCCTTAAACAAGAAGTATCCAAGTAATCTTGGGAGAACGTTAGCCACAAGACAGCCATAGAGCATCGAGGTGGGGCTAATAAGTTCTCAAGGACAGAGGCAACTCGACTTGGTTTATGAATTAGCATATTCTACAACACATTTTTTCAGGTTTTTCTAAGTTTCCATTGATTGTATATTATTTTTATTAGTTTGCTTGAATTATACATGTTAAAAGATGAATTACAACACATCCGTCAAACAAGATTTTGGTGTAAAATTTGTATCAAATTTTACATCAAATTATCCACTCATTTTCAACTCGCTATTTTAAATTTTACTTTAAAAAATATTCCTATGAATATTTCATTTTAAATATTTCTCAACAATTAGCATTTCACCCCATAACTAACATAATATTTACTTTAAAACATTTTACAATTTCGCATTATTTTTATAGATGAATTAATAAATTAAATGTATAAAAAATAATTATATTAATTAATAAAATTTTACTCTAATTTTGATTAACTATTTATTATAAGTTTCATTATTTTTTTTTATTAATTATTTATAATAAAAATAAAATAAAACAGATTATTAAAATAACATGTGAGAAACAAATAGTAAAAATTTATTTTATTGGATCAAAATACAATTATATAGGGATATAAATGATAAAACTTAAAACTATTATAGGTTAAAACTAATTTAAGATTTTTTTTAAAAATAAAATAATATAGCGACCAGTAACACGCCAAATTTAATGCGCTACTATTCATTGCGCCATTGGTGCACAAGCTTTTGGCCCCTAATGGCGCTCGATTTAGTGCACCATTGGGGTTGCTCTTAGAAGGAGTGGAGTCAAACTTAAGTGGGAAGATACAACTAAAAAGTTTAATTAGTTGTATTAAATCTATACTTATACTATTAATCCTGATGTAAAAGGAGAGCTCTTCTTATTTCTAGGATGAATATTGCTCTCTGATTGATTCTTGGATGAATATTGCTCCCTCTTTGATTCATGGATTTTAATCAAATATTCACTTGGCTGTTGAACTGCTAATAAACCATTTTTAGCGTAAATCATTGAATACATTAAGTGCTTGTAATTAAATTTGGTTGTCATGTTATCCTTAATCCCAAGAAAAGAAATCTGTTAGGGACAATGAGCCAATTACAAATGGGCCTGTTGTGGACCTGGAAAGAATACAAGAAGTTCCAGAAGTATTTGCGAGAAGGAGAAAAAAAGGGAGTGAGGAAAGAGAAAGACAATCATTGGTTTGTTGGAGAGCCGGTGACGTGTCATGATAGTGAGGGGGGATAGTGATGAGTGTAAGGGAGAGAGAAGAAGATATAGTTAAGAATCAGTTATGTAACAGAGGCATCTTTTTGGAATGTTTTTGGTTGGGAAATCCTCTAGGGAAATGAAGTGAATACTGCGATGGGTTTTTGGGGGTTTATGATGATTGGTGCCTAAGAATGAAACTGATATATGAGATTTTCTACCGCCTTAAGGTTATCCTTTAACCTATTGAATTCCACATTCATCATCTGGTAAGTTGCTCCACATTCCGACTCATTTCCCTCATGTCAATTTCAATCAACTTGAAGCTATTGGATAAAAAAAAAAACAGGAACAAGTATGCTAAAGATCAAGAAAAACAGATCAATTATCAGCACAAAATATAATAAGAAAAGAAAATCTCATATATCAATTCCATTCTTAATGTATTACAGACACCAATCACCAAAAACACCCAAAAACCCATATGACAGTATTCACCTCCTTTCCCGAGAGGATTTCCCAACCAAAAATATTCCAAAAAGATGCATATGCTACATAATTAATTCCTATTTATATCTTCTCCCATCTTTCATACACTCATCATTATCCCCCCTCACTATCATGACACGTCATCGGCTCTCCAACAAACTAATGATTTTCTTTCTCTTTCCCTATTCCCTTTTTTCTCCTTCTCGCAAATATTTACTGGAACCGAAATTTATGCATCTGGGCTGGAACTTCTTGTATTCTTTCCAGATCCACAGCATGCCCATTTATAGTTGGCTCCTTGTCCTTAACAAAATCTAAGCTTTTACTGTAAATTTTGGCCCTCATATTAAGTTTGGCATTCAACGTCAGCTCTAATTATTCAAGTCCCCTTCCGTTAGGATTGCCATCAACACTTCCACGACGAGCAGGAAATTAATGAATTTAATGGGGATGCGTGAATAGTGAGCCATCTTTAACTTAATGGTTTTGTAAATATTTAGATTCAATGGTTTTAGTCTCTTAAACTTCTATAATTAATGGAGTTTAATGGGTTTATTATTTGATTCATTCAATTTTTTTTTTTTTCAATCGTTAAATGTTTCGCCGTCAAATCATCCGTTCCGAGTTTAAGCGGAGCAGGTAAAATCCCGACTGCCCCAGACTCTTACAAGAAATATAATTTCTGGATTCGAACTCAAAACTTCAAGATAAAATCCTGAAACATACCCCCACCAAACAACACCACTTGACAGATTTTATTATACATTAATGGTGAACACTCTCGTTCTTCGACTTCTCATAATTCCTTTCGCCTCCCTTACAATCAATCAAAAAACTCTAACCCCCATAAACTCTTGCACTACATTTCAGTCTTGCTCGCCTCCTCAATTCCGACGCCATTGTCCATTAGCCACCAAAATCCGACGACGACCCATCTTCGTCCTTAACTTATCCTCCCCCTCTAACGATAGTGGTGAATGCATCAATTGATCAATCAGAAAAGTGAGCAACAGGCGTCGTCCTTATCGGACAATTCGCAACTACCTGATCAATAATTACAAGCACTTAATGTATTCAATGATTTATCATAAAAAAAAAAAAGGTTCATTAGCAGTTCAACAAGCAAGTGAATATTGAGAGAGCGTCATTCATCCATAATTCTCTCATGAAATAAGAAAAAATAGCTATGTTTAGGTACTTAGAATTTTCATTGAATTGATTTTTGTAGACAATAAATAAGGTGGCGAGGGAGATGAAAACGAACGCACCCAAAAAGAGCCTCTTCACTGCTGTTATTCGAGCTTCAATGCACGGCTGTTATAAATCTAAATCATCTTTAAACAACTCAAAGAAAAATGAGAGTGACTGAATTCACATAATAATCAAATCTAATCGAATTGAATCGTGCTAGTTCTAAACTAGTTAATGTTAATGTTTTAATATTTTTTTTGAAATTGTTGGAAATTTCACCACCAAACCACGTCTTACGGGCTTAAGCGGAGCAAGTAAAATCTCTAGCTGTCTCATACTCTTTCAAGAAACGCACTTTCTGAATTCGAACTCAAGACCTCAAGGTGAGATCATGAGCCCCACACTACCAAACCACGCCTATTGGGGACGTTTTAATACTTTTTTTAAAGCTTAATCTTTCATCTGGGTAATAATCTAAACATCGGATCTGGTAAGAAATAATATATATACTTATTAATAATTAAATTATTATAAGAAATAATTAAATTATATTTTTTGTGTAATGATCTAATTAATTAATTATTACAAACACATGCAACACTCGATTAGGAATTTTACTAATACAAAAATAATATATATACTTATTTTATTTTATTAATTAAATATTTTTATTTCATAATATTTTTATTTTTGTTAAATTTAAATTTGTTTGCTTTTTATATATATAATATTTTTTTATTTATTTAATAAATATTACAAATTTCGTATTTATTCATTTAATTTTTTTGATTATTTTTTAATTAATTTAACACTACTTATGTAAAAAAAAAAGATAATTTTTAAATTAAAAAATTAATTTATGAAATTAATTTTTTGATGGTCTATTTGTTTAATAAATCTAATATATTTTTATACATATATATTTTTTTTATTTTGAAAGTAGAGAAATTTATTTTATTAAAAGTCGTGTTGATTCTGATTTTATTTTTACTTTATTAAAAGTTGTTTGTCTATTTACTTTCGTAAATCAGTATCCATATCTACTTTTACTTTATTAAAAAAATTACTTTATTAAAACTAGTGTTGATTCTGATTTTATATTTTCTTTATTAAAAGTTGTTTGTCTTATGTAATTTCGTATATCAGTATTTATATATACTTTTACTTTATTAAGCGTAGTGTTGATTCTGATTCTGATTTTATATTTTCTTTATTAAAAATTGTTTGTCTTATTTAATTTCGTAAATCAGTATCCATATCTACTTTTACTTTATTAAAAGTTATTTGTTTTATTTGTGTTTACTTCTTATATAAAGAGGTAGTTTGCAAGTTTGAAGGTAAGATCATTTGAGTCTCTCTCATCTCATTTTCTCTTTCCCCTTCAACATATCATTCTCTCTTCTTATAATAGAGTTATCATCTTAGTAAAACATTATGGATAACTATAACTTGGGCTCATTTTCGGATAGTTGGTCGTGTGAGAATGATGTTCTAAGTGTGGAAATTATCTCCAACAATAGTCGCGATTATGCAACTGAATTTACTACAGACCATGTTAGTTATTATCGTTGTATTATATACAAGTTTGACGGTTTCTCGTCGGCGGACTGGTGCCGTTGGATTCGTCTCGTCGAGGGGATACTTCAGATGTAGTCACTCGCCAGAAATGGAGATCGGACGACGTCGAACTAGGTGTTCTCTCTCTGGACACATTTTATCTCTTTAAATATTTCTCTCTCAACTGGTTTTGGTTTCTCTCTCTAAAACTCCCTGAAATTTGCTCTTAATTCTCCCTGGAATTTGCTCAAGACTCACCTCGCCCTCTCCTTTTTGAATACAACTTAAAACTCTCAAATGCAAAAGTTTGTTGATAATGGAAATGGTTGTTGAATGTTGTGGAGTTAGTAAGGTTAGGGGTGAGTGAGTGTGTTTGTTTGGTTTTAATAATTTGTGGACATATAAACATGTTTGGTGATGATAATTAGGTTGTTGGGTTTGTTAGGTTTGAAATGATAATGTTTGGTATAAAGAAATGAGTTTGTAGCAAAATGAAGATATTACAAAATGAAGATATTACCATTTACCCACCTTACAAAAATTTCGTCCTCGAAATTTCTTAATCCTCAAACAGCTATGGGTATTTCTCTCTCATATCATGTTCCACTTCCCAAGTCGCCTCATGTATGTGATGATTAGTCCACATAACCTTCACAAAAGGAATACATCTAGATCTCAACTTTTTAACCTTTCGATCTACTATCTTCACGGGCTTTTCTTCACAAGTCAGGTTCTCGCTCAACTCTGCTGGTTGGCTCTCCAAGATGTGAGAAGGGTCTTGTAATACTTCATTCTTTTTTTTTTTACCAAATTATTATTGCATTATTATTCAAACCTAACACACCCACACCCTAATTATCATCACCAAACATGTTCTTATGTCTCCAAATTATTAAAACCAAACAAAATCATCAACCCCACCATTAACCTACCAACCATCACCAATTCTATTATTATCAACACCTTATCATTTGTTTTAGTTTGTATTCAAGAGGGGAAGGTGAGGTTGTCTTGAGCATTTCCAGGGAGACATTTGAGAGCAATCCTATTGATTTTTAGAGAGAGAAACCGAGAGCATTTGAGGGAGAAATTTCTAGAGAGAGAAACTGTGTCCAAAGAGAAACACCTCGTTTGGCGTCTTCCGATCTCCGTTTCCGGCGAGTGACCACATCTGGAGAATCCCCTCGACGAGACGAAGCCAACACCGTCAGACCGTCATTGAGATTCCCACTCACGCGCCCTCACGCGCCGCCACACTTGTTGCTTCACGCGCCCACGCGCCTCCGTGCGTGTACGATACCTCCCGAACCCGAATTTACCCTTCGTCGAGATACGCAAGTTGGACACTTCGTTTGCTCAAATTAGACCTTCGGTTGTTGAGAAATGAGCCAAAAACGGTAGTTATCGTTGTTTAACCGATCGTCAGTAACCACCGTGCTTCAGCCCTCATCACCACTATCACTGTGAGTTGTGACGTATACTGACCAACGGTTCCTTCGTTGTGAGATTTGGAGGTCGTTGGAGCTTGGTACGTGAATATTACCGTTTTGGGGGTGTAAACTTAAGAATTTGAAAATTTTAGACTTAATTGTATGTTGGAATGATTATGAGGGTTAATCTGTAAATTCTATTTTTCAGGGGTTAATAGGAAATATTTGAGAGTTTTAGGACTATACAGACATAGTAGAAAATTTTTGGGGCTAAAATGGAAATTTAAAAAGTTAGGGGTAAAATCGTAATGTTAGAAAAATTGAGAGACCTTATCATAATTTTTCATTTTCAGATTCTTAGCGAGGATATAGACATATAAGGACATTTGCGTGGATTGAGGTAAATACAACGGACGATGGTTCCCTTAATATAATTGTTTGTTGATTGATGGTTGTTGTGAAACTCTATATATTATACTATAATCATCGTTACATATAAAATATATATATATATATATATATATTGAGTTATTGAATGTATGAGAAATATGAATTCATGATTATTGAGATAAGATTGATGGATTGAATATGAGATGTGATAATATTGGATGATGTGTGTTGTTATGTTATGTTGTCGGGTTTTGTATAATAGTGGTTGGAGATGAGATGAGATGTGATGAGAGATTTTGCGAGATGAAATGGTGGAAAACCTTGAGAGTTGTGATTATGTATTCTCTCATTGGTTTCAACCCACTTATACATTCATGCGAGATGATATGGTGAGAAACCTTGTGAATTGTGATAAGGTACTCTCTCATTGGTTTCAATCCACTATTATATCGGACCAGGATTAGCAACCATATTTGATGGATGTTGGTACTGTTGTGAGAATGGTTGCTTGAGATGATATTATAGTATACATTATTTTTCATATATTATATATACACACATATATATCCCTATTTTGTTGGTGAGGTCATGTTGAGATTATGAGTGTTATACTTACTGAGCTCTTTAAGCTCACTCCCCCTTTTCCCAAACATCTCAGGTAGTTAAATTTCCTTATTTTGTACCCATCCCTCCTTAATGATGTTGTTTTGAGAATGCCAAAGTTCATATTGATGTGATTTGAAGAGGAAATTGCCACAAGATTGAGATAAATATGTTTGAATTGAAATTCTTAAGCAGTAGTAGTACCAGGTGTAGACAACAGAAATCCGGCGACGCTGTTCTAGGCTCGCGGCCTAGTTGGGAAGTACGAAATAACATGGAGTCGCCACCCGGTGTGAACCGGGACAAAGATTTAAGGCCGCATTCACCCCTCGCAAGGGAAGACCTCAAACAGTTGGGTTCAGAATGGTCCCTTACTTATGTCACTTGTGATGATATAATTTGTGCAATGAATCAACCAAGTCTACTCAATAATCATGCTCAAGGGTGCTTAGATCTAACATGCTTTCATCCAAGTAATTCCACGCAATGTAACACAACAAGCATATTGAACCATCAAATCAACATGTATAAATCATTACCCAAACGCATCATAAACTAAGAACATGCATAATGAATAACCTAAACATGCTTTAACAAATAAATAACAAACTAAATTAAACCATGCTTTAAATAATAAACATATAACCTAAAGACTATAACATGCTCAAATACAAATTAGGATGAGACGAGATGCGTGTATCTTAAGTGGTACGTGGTATTGTATCCCGAGTGCAGACCATACTACCGTCCATTCGGAGTCGGCTATGGAATTTACGTCCGGGTTTCCATCCGATATACCACAAAAGAGAACACATATCCCGCTCATCCAACAATCACATCATGCTTCAAACGACTCTCATGCAATTATATATCAAAATAAATAAAACAACAATAAAGAAGATAAGTAGAAAGGTGCCCTCAGGTCTAACCTCTTTTGTCGTCTAAGAAAGGGCGTTACACGTCCGTTGGAAGGGTGAATGATCCGCTACTCTTTTAGTTCACCAACTCAACGTCTTTCCTCGCTGTTTTGCTGTTCGGGCTGCTGTTTCAAGTCCGTTTCGCTGCTACGTTTCAGGTCACTGTCTTGATGGTTTAGCGGACTGTTTTGGGTGATTTTGAAGGCTTAGGGAGGTGCGTTTGTGGGGATTTTTTAGGGAAACTTTATGGAGGTTTTTGGGGGGTTTTCTAGGTGATTTTAGGGCTATTTTGCTGGCTAAAGCCGCAGCAAGAACTGACCAGAACAGCGAGCTAAACTCAGCAGTTCACTGGTGCAGTGGGGTGTTTTCAGGGACTGTTTTGGGCGTGTATTGGGGCTGTGTTTGGAGGGTGTTTAGTCCGACTTTAGGGCTGTGAATAAGGTTTATTTGAGGGTGTTTTAGGGCTGTAATGGGGGCTGGAACTCGGCAATGGAGGGTTAAGTTTAGGGCTTGGGCGTGAAGGGTGTTGATGATGGAGGAAGGTGCGGCAATAGAGGCTATTGGATCTTGAAGGTGCGGCAATGGAGGCTTCATGGGGCTGCTTGGGCGTGCAATGGAGGCTTAAGAGAGTGCTTTAGGCGTGTGAGAGGATGTATATGTGCTAGGCCTGTGAATGAGAGTGAATGCCTCTTTTTATAGGCAAAGAGAGAAGACTTTCCTAATTTGAGTAGGAGAGAATCTCCTAATTGGTTTCTAATAAGGAATAGATCTCCTAATTTGGATTTGTGATTGGATTTGATTTGGTAGGGATTTGATTTGATTTCTTTTATTTAGGTAAGGATTTTATTTGATTTGAACATGTGATTAAATATCTATTTACCTAAATAAGGAGCATATGGGCGTGAATCACATCTTTGGGCATTGACTTGGTTTGACTTGGTGGGCTTGGGTATTTTGGGTTTGGTCTTGTGTTTGGTAAATGGTTTATGGGGTCTTGGGCCTAAGATAAGCTTCGAAACGGAAGTCCAACAAGCAGCCGAAGCTAAACAACTCAGATAAAATCCAACAAAATTCTATTTTCCAACTTTACCCTTCCAACATCTGTTTCCCGCGGCTTTCATGACTAAATGGGTAGTTGTCTCCATACGAGACTCATCATCAGGCTGATATGCAAAAATGCAATGCCTACACCAGGTTTTGATCCACGTGCCACAGTCGCTTTTCGGGTTGGTCCGGACATTTAAGACATTATTTCATATTTTTAAGAATTGTGTTGTAAACCTTATTACTAGAGACTTTATTCGGAGACTTATTATATTATAAAAGAAATATTATTTTCTTGCATATATGTTTGTATTGTGTGACATGTAGAATGCTCGAACTAAAGAGGTCCGCGAACCACTTTCTGGGGTTGAGCCCGCTCTAGGGATGGGGTCCCGATAGATTTGATATCAGAGCCTAAGGTTTTAGATTTTGTAGACACATTGCATTAGTTGAGGGTATTAAAAGGGTAGTTTTGTGTCCGTAGGAAAATGTCTAGAAGTGGCCGTGGTATTGGTACTCAACGTGGGAGATGGATAGTTTGACGATATGTGAGAATATCGAGTATTGATATTGAGAGACCTCAGACTTAGCCGGTAGATCCTGAATTGGTTGTAGCTTCATATGTTATGCCACCGATTATTGAGGGTAACGAAGGTTCTAGACCTATACCTCGAGTAGTTCCGACAGTCGCCCCCATCGCTAATTCTGCAGTTGTACCTGACCCTATTCCTACGACTATACCTAATATGACTCATGTCGTTCTTTCTTCAGTGTCACCCTACAGCCACACATTTTGAAGATGTGTTGGGGAGAATTATCGACGTAGTTGCACATATGGTTTCCAGAGGGCCAATGACTAATGTACCTTTGAGCAACAGTGATAATACGAGTAAGCTGGACCAGTTTCTTAATTTAAGGCCTCATCAGTTTCATGACACAGCTGATCCCCTTGCTGCAGAAGTGGAAAGATGCCATCGAGCACATATTCAATGTGTTGGATTTGACATATCAAGATTAGGTTTAGTTTGCTGCTTTTATGATGAGAGGTGAAGTTGAGACATGATGGAAGCACACTGAGACAGTACTGACAGATAGATTGAGATCACCAGATTATTGGAGAACTGATAGACCTAGAACACCGCAGTATATCACGTGGAATATGTTCGAGGAAGCCTTCAATGATAAGTACTTTCCTTATGCCTATCAGAGTGGGCAGCGTCGTCTGTTCGAGCATATGATTTAGGGGCCAACAGAGACATTGATGGAGTATGAGAGGCAAATGATTTCCTTATCTAGCTACTATCCAGAATTGATACGACGTGGGGATGACAAATGCGACAAATTCAAGGGTGGACAGAGACGAGATTAGATCAAGGATCTCGATTTTGGGGAAGCTGCCATACACAGTGCTGGTTGACATGGCTATGATTGCAGAGAGTGATATAAAAATCGAGAGGAGAACATAGCAGCTTTTCAGGAGACCAGAAAGAGAAGGCGAGATGAAATCTCTAAGGGGAGACATGGTAAATCCAATAACATATCGTACTTCCCGCAGCAGTCATAATAGGATACCATCGAGAGGTACTCAAAGTACACATTTTTTAGGACAGTTCTGTGGGAGTCACTATGAGCATGATCATAGTAAAGGCATAATACTATCTGTTGATCGGAGTGCTGAGTGTAGCATCTCGACCTACTGGCCACGTCGATGCTATAACTGTGGTCATGAGGGTCATGTAAGCCCACAGTGTACCAGAGAAAAGAAGTGTTTCAAATGCCATCAGATTGGACATTTGGCTAGAAATTGCTCCACTAGTGGCGGATCTCGAGGAGCTGAGTCAACAGCAGGACGTGGTAGAGGGACAGATTCCAGTGGTAGCCGTGGACGAGGTTCGGGTTTCCCACAGAATAGAGGCAGAGAGACTTAAAGTGGAACAAATGGTGGTATAGGACAGACATCTCAGGCACATACTACATCTGGTTCTGATAGGAAACGAGTATTCGTCATGACAAAGCATGAGGCACAAGATAATGGTGATACTGTATCTGGATAATTTCGTCATAATGTTTATTGATGACATCATTGTGTATTCGCTTTCTCGGATCGATCTTGAGCAGCACCTTCGATTGGTATTAGAGACTTTGAAGAGAGCAATTTTATGCCAAGTTCTCTAAATGTGAATTTTGACTGGATAAAGTGATATTTTTGGGACATATTATCTTAGGAAATGGTAGCATTACGTTTGATTTTCAAGATATCTGATAATGAAGGTTTTCTTGCTATATAAAGGTCTGACCTACACTGTTAGATAAACTCAAAACAGCACAGAGCGAAGATGATCAATGTGGAAAATGGAGAACAAAGATTGCAAAGAATGAGAATACTATCTTCAGACTGAGTTCAGACGACGTATTATTTTTTGGTGACAGAGTAGTGGTACCACCTACGAGAACGCTTAAGCAGGAGATCTCGGATGAGGATCGCGATGCTCCTTATAATATGCATCCTGGGAGCACTAAGATGTATCAAAATCTGAAGAAGACATATTGGTGGCCGGAAATAAAGAGAAAGAATTCAAAGTTTGTATCTCAGTGTTTGGTTTGTCAGCAGGTTAAGGCAGAGCATCAACATCTAGCCGGATTACTCTAGCCACTTTGAAATCTGTCTCTTCATTCCCGGCCACCAATATGTCTTCTTCAGATTTTGATACATCTTGGTGCATGCGTTTGTGCTGCTTCTGCTGTTTTTTTTTTTTAAGTCTAAAGCATTTTTTCTTTTTCTTCTCAGGAGTCATTAATTTTTCATGTAATATGCGTGCTTTTCCTGCTCATGCCTGGTGAATGTGACATACGCGAAGAGACACGGAAAGAAGATGAAAGTATATCCACTCTTCTCCTTTCATACATCTATAGATTTCCATGAAGTAGCATTTCTTTTTTCTTTATCTTTATCAGTGAGAAGAATTTGCCTCTTGTGGGTTTGAAGTTTTTATCAACGACACTTTTTGTTGAAATTTTATCTTTCTTAGAAAGCAGCTTATCTGTTTCAGATCCAAGATACTCTCTCTTACTCTTTCCAGAACCGAAAGCAACAGTATTATCCTTAGTAGGTAGCCTAGATGAATTAAGTTCCGAAGAGGAATGATACCGTGAAGCGTCATGATATGGGCTTTCCATGTGTAGAAGAGCATATGGAAGTTGAGTTCAGTGGGGGACAAAGTCTTTTTGAAAGTCTCTCATTGGAAGGGAGTATTGTGATATGGCTGAAAATGATAGTTGTCATCGCGCTATATTGGTCCTTGTGAGATTTTGGAGAGAGTGGGCAAAGTGGCATATCGTCTGGCATTACCACCGAAATTGGAAAGGATTCATAAAGTATTTCATATATCTGTGCTGAAGAAATATGTACCAGACCCTTCTCACATCTTGGAGAGTCAACCGGTAGAGTTGAGCGAGAACATGACTTATGAAGAAAAGCCCGTGAAGATAGTAAATTGAAAGGTTCAAGAGTTGAGATCCAGACGTATTCCTCTTGTGAAGATTGTGTGGACTAATCATCGCATACATGAAGCGACTTGGGAAGTGGAACAAGATATGAGAAAGAAATACCCATAGCTGTTTGAGGATTAAGAAATTTCGAGGACGAAATTTTGTAAGGTGGGTAGATTGTAATATCTTCATCTTGCTACAAACTCATTTCTTTATACCAAACATTATCATTTCAAACCTAACAAACCCCACAACCTAATTATCATCACCAAACATGTTTATATGTCTACAATTTATCAAAACCAAGCAAACACACTCACCTACCCCTAACCCTACTAACTCCACAACATTCCACAATCATTTCCATTATCAACAAACTTTTGCATTTGAGAGTTTTAAGTTGTATTCAAAGAGGAGAGCGAGGTGTCTTGAGCAAATTCCAGAGGGAATTGAGAGCAAATTTCAGGGAGTTTTAAAGAGAGAAATCGAAACCAGTTGAGAGAGAAATATTTAGAGAGAGAAAGTGTGTCCAGAGAGAGAAAACACCTAGTTCGATGTCGTTCGATCTCCGTTTCCGGCGAGTGACCACATTTGAAAAATCCACTCGACGAGGCGAATCCAACGGCACCGGTCCGTCGATGAGAAACCGTTGGACGCGCTCACGCGCCACATATGTGCCGTCGAGTTGCTGCTTCACGCGTCACCGCGCGCATACGACACCTCTCAGACCCGAATCTTCCCCTCGTCGAGATACGTGTGGACATTTCGTTTTCCAAAATCAGACCTTCGGTTGTTGAGAATTGAGCCAAAACAGTAGTTATCGTCGTTTAACCGTTTTTCGGTAACCACCGTGCTTCAGCCCACACCACCATCACTGAGATCCTTGTGACGTATACTGACCATTGGTTTATTCGTTGTGAGATTTGGAAGTTATTGGAGCTTGGTACGTTATTTTTATACTGTTTTGGGGGTGTAAACGTAAGATTTTGAAAGTTTTAGACTTAATTAAATATTAGCATGATTATGAGGGTAAATCTGTAAATTTTGTTTTTCAGGGGTTAATAAGTAATATTTGAGAGTTTTAGGACTATACAGACATAGTAGAAAAGTTTTGGAGTTAAAATGGAATTTTAGAAAATTTAGGGGTAAAATTGTAATTTTGGAACAGTTGAGTGACCTGATCATAATTTTATATTTTTCAGATTCTTAGCGAGGATATAGACATATAAAGGACTTTTGCGTGGATTGAGGTAAGTACAATGCACGATGATTCCCTTAACATAATTGTTTGTTGATTGATGATTGTTGTGAAGTCTATATATATATTATAGTTATCGTTATATATAAATATTATTATTTATATATATGTGTTGATATATTGAGTTATTGAAAGTTTGAGAAATATGAATTTATGTTTGTTTAGATGAGATTGATGGATTGAATATGAGATGTGTTTGTATTGGATGATGTGTGTTGTTATGTTATGCTGCCGGGTTTTGTATTATAGTTTTCGGAGATAAGATGAGTTGAGATGATATGAGAGAGCTCATGAGAGGCTATGCGATGTTATGCATAATTAGTGGTGGAACGTGTTTGATAGATGTTTGTACTGTTATGAGAATGGTTGCTTGAGATGATATTATAGTATATGTTATTTTCATATATTATTATATATATACATACATATTCATATTTTGTTGGTGAGATAATGTTGAGAGTATGAGTGCTTTACTTACCAATCTCTTTAAGCTCACCCCCCTTTTCACAAACATTTTAGGTAGCTCGTCAGCACAACAGTAGTAGTACCAAGAATTTATCTACGTGCTACCGTTGATTTTTGGGTTGGTCCAGACATTTAAGATATTATTTTCATGTTTTCAAGATTTGTGTTGTAAACCTTTATATTTGAGGCTTTATACGGAGATTTGTTCAATTGTAATTTAAGAAGTATTATTTGTGCATATTTGTTTGAATTGTATGACACACAAAACTTGTTGCGATATTTTATATCTTACCGCAAATGTACGGTGTCAAGTTTTAGTAAAGATGAGTGAAAGAGTGTCGAACCCACAAAGATTGTGTTTAACTCACACTAAGTACTATAATTAATAATCATAACTTTATTTAGAAAATAATTATTAAAGATTAAATTAAATAAATAAGATATAAAAATATTTTAAGTATGAGAAACCAATACGAGAGAGATTCTGGAGTCTGATTTCACCTAGCTATCCTCTATGTATTTGTCATACCAATCAATCATTATTCTGTTGCATTGTTTATAAGTCAAGAATCCTAAAGTATCCACTCCCTCTCCCGAGCAATAGTGAAAGATTATTAATTATAGACTTCGATATCCCTATAAAAATCTAGTAATCAACAATTCATTACGTTCTGTGATTTTGTGTTAACGACTTCAAAGAAACAATAGATTCTCCCGAACTCTATAAAACTCCTAAATTATATTATCTAAATCCTATTAAAAATCTCTCTCCCGAGCAATAGATTTTAAACATGTATCATCTCAATTTGTGGCCAACAAACAAGAAGCATTCAACGCAATATAATACAAATAAACTGAATAAAACTTTATATAAATCAACTTGGCAAATAAAACATAGGTTCAAGCATTAGTTACATCATCATTCTCTAGAATTATGGAGTTAGTTCATGACTAAAGATAAAAACAATGAAAATAGTGTCATGAACATAATGGAAATCATTAAAGTTTAAAGAAAGAAACTAGATGATTAAACCCGAAGTGAATCTCTTCCTCTTCGGACGTCACCGTCTTTGTCTCCTCTTCTCGCTCTTCAATCCCCCTTCTTGTATCTCTCTAAAATATGTGTTTTTAGACTTTGAGTTGTGTATTAGCCTCCCCCTCTAGGGTTTTGGATGAGCTTGTGTATTTATAATAAAGTCTTGGAGTCCTTGTGCATATAAAACCCTAAAAATTGGTGTTTTTGGAGGTCTGCGCAATGCCGGAAAGTGGCGACGCGGCGCCCAAAGAGTGGCGCTGCGGCACCAATCACTTTTTTTGGCGTGCTGTTTCTGCGTTTTCCGCTCTCCCGTGTGCTTCCTATGCATCTGTGTGGTTCCAAAACACGTACAATTGCTCTAAGACCCATATCCTAATGCTTCCTACAAATAAAACATAAAACAAATTACAAATACATTAAATGATACGGAATCTAACAAAATAGTAAGTTATGAATGCATGAATAAGTGGGTATAAACCGCACTTATCAGAGGGGGTCGTGGCACATTTGGTAAGGGGACCCACTATCTCCCTATCTTTTCATCCTATGCGTAGAGGGGCTGTCTTCAATCCTCCAACACAAAGTCAATATTGGTTTAATCCATGGGTGCAAGATAACCCCTAGGGCTCCACCGATCTCCCATTTATTCTTTACCGATGATAGCTACTTATTTTTCCACCCAAATTTGCAGGAGGCTGTGATAGTCAAAGACTGCCTGGTATGTTATGAGGAGGCATCAGGCTAGCAAATAAATTTTGAGAAATCAGCAGTCACTTTCACCCGCAATACAAGCTCAGCCATTTGCGAACTCATAAGGGTCCAACAAGTGCCGGATATGGGTGTCTACCTGGGCTTACCGGTCTCAGTAGGGTGAAATAAAAGCCAAAATTTTGGTTACATAAAAGATAGAATATGGAGGCGTATACAAGATTGGAATGAAAAATTCTTATCAAGAGCGGGAAAAAAAGTGTTTATTAAATTCGTCCTCCAATCCATTCCCACTTACGCTATGGGTGTTTTCCTACCTGTTCAAATTTGTGAGGATATCGAACGCATGATCAATAAATTTGGTGGAAGTCCTCAAACAAAAACAGTTCGGTCATATGCTGGCAGCGATGGGAAAGGTTGTATCTGCCAAAAAAGTTCGGAGGTTTGGGTTTCAGCAGGCTCCATGCTTTTAATTTAGCGCTCCTCGCAAAACAAGGATGGCGTATTTTACAAAATCCATCTTCTCTGGTAGCAACAATGCTGAAGGCTCATTATTTTCCTCGTAGTAATTTCCTTAATGCAGAGTTAGGCAATAATCCCAGCCATGTGTGACAGAGCATACTCGCAGGCAGGAAAGTGTTGGAAGCGCGCATCTCTTGGAAAGTAGGCAATGGTGAGTCGATCAATATATGGGATGATAGATAGCTACCTGACAGTTCAAATCCTTTTGTGTCGTCGGTTAGGACAGAGGATTAATCAATCTTGAGGGTAAGTCATTTGATGGATGAAACGAAAGGTTGCGATGTAGTGCGAGTGTCGCAGTTATTTAATAAAAGGGATCGGTCTCTCATTTTTTCTATCCCACTTAATCATATGTCAATGGCCGATAGATGGTATTGGAGTAAAGACAAAACTGGGATTTATTCAGTAAAAAGCGGATACAAACAAGTAGTTCAGCTACAACACCTCCTCACCAACCCTGCGCAAGGAATTAATTGGAACCAACTATGGAAGCTAAAGCTCCCTCAGAAAGTTAAGCCTTGTGTTTGACGCATATTCTCTCTGACCCTTCCAACAGTAGACAATCTTCTCATAAAACATGCTACATTAGTTAATCACTGCCCCATTCGTGATGCTTATGGTGAGTCTGGACCGCGTCATTTGTTCCTGCGAATTTGCTCACGAATGCTGGAAGATATTCTTCAGTGGCCAGGTCGAGCTTCAAACGAGTTTCCTTGTGAACTAGTTCGCCTCTATCATCTGTGTGTTACCTATAGATACTATTGCAGACTGTTGTACTCTTTTGTGGAGGCCGTGGAGACATGGAAACGATGTGTTATGGTGTAAAGTAATAGAAAGCCCAAATTAGGTAGTTCAATCAGCTGCAGAGTTTCTACTACAGTAGCGTGAATCCCAAAATTTGAAAAGGAAAGTTTGCCTAGCCACACAAAAGGTTGGGGATAGAAGATGAACTAAATCAGATATAGGAACTTTGAAATGTAATATAGATGCAGCTGTGTTTGTGGAAGAAGGGTACAGCTCCTATGGGCTCTTGCTCAGGGACCATAATGGCATATGTATCTCAGCAGTTTATGCAGGAATGCGAGGGGCGTTGGAGCCAAGAATGGCTGAGGTGATTGGGGTCCGAGAAGCACTAAGTTGGCTCAAATCCAAGGGCTTGTCACACGTTTGCGTGGAGTCCGATTGTCAAGAGTTGGTCAATAGTTTTCACAGCAATAGGAATGATTGTTCTTATTTCCATGATATTATTGTTGATTGTCAAAATTTGTTACGCTCGATGGAAGATATTTCTCTTGCGTTTGTAAAACGTACAACAAATTCTGTTGCTTATGTTCTTGCTAGAGCGGTTGATTCCATGACTTGGGCTTGTCCTTTTTGGGATCAGGAGAGCAACACGTAGGCGCAGCCTCAGGGTACCTTCGTCGGTCTAATGACCGCTCAGGAAAGGGCCCCTGGCGAAAAAACGCCCCTCGGACACACCTCCTAGAAGATCCCAAAGCGGACACGTGACCTCGTGGGAAGGGGGTGCAAAAAAGCACCTTCAATTACAATTTTGCATAATAGGTGTACGTTGTGATAATGTTGCTTTTGGTGCAATCGATGGAAATTAGTTTTTATTCTTTGTTTAGGATGAGACGGGGGTGTACAAGAACCTCTTACAGGAAATTGCTCAAAGAGTTGGAGCTCCATTGCCGCAATACACTACAATCAGGTCAGACCTAGGACACCTGCCTGCTTTCACAGGGATTGTAGAATTGGCTGTGGCAGGAGCTGCTCCTTATGTTCCCATCCGACAATATAGGCCTTCTTGCCATGGCATTGCACTGCCAGTGACAGTAAGAACTGCGGTGCCCTGTTTCTCAGCACCCCCACACCCACCACAATCTGTGCTTCCGCTTCAGCTGATGCGTGCTCCACCTGTACGAATTGCTCCATCTGTCACCATTAGACAAGCTGTGCCAGTATATGCTGCTGCTCCACCAGTTCGAAAAGACGATTCTCTGACTATCCCCAAAGAAGATCCTCTGGCCACTCCTGCTCCTGCTGCTTAAAAACTAGATTCTCCCATTCTTATTTCTCCTGCCATTCTAAAAGATCATTCAACTGGTGCCGCCACCGCTGCCATTCAGAAAGAAGATCCTTCAACTTTTCCTGCTCCTGCTGCTCTGAAAGAAGATTCTCAAACTGTTCCTGCTCCTGCCGTTCAGAAACAAAATCCTCCAACTGCTGTTGCTTCTGCTGTCCCGAAAGAAGATGGTCCAAATTATACTACTTCTCTGCTAGATGGAATACTGTCTCAAGTAGAAAAAAGTGAGAACACAATCCCAAACAACATTGCTTGAGACAACTTAAAATTTAATAGCGTTTAAGGTTAAAAAAAGGAAAAAGATCAGGGTTTGGTAATGGAATTAAGTTTATTTTGTCATCTCCTCCCCTATTATCATATAATTGTTTATATTTCGCTTTCGGTGTTTTTATCATTTTCCATTTTGATTTTCGTTTTCTTAGAGTTCTGCAGGCTACATATCAGTATCAGAAGGTCTATATCTTTGCAATTCACGAGCAGCATGGTTGATTCATTTGCCCATATTTTTCCCATTTTCATCTGTTTGTTCATATTCTGTTTCAAAATTTTGTTGCAGCTTGCAGGATAGATCATTTGGTCATGCTGAGTGATTAGAACTTCAATGTTGTATTAAATGCTTATCCTTCTGAGATTGGAAAAAATGAACAGCTTCTCATGGGACAAGGCTCTGGATATTGTCCTTAAATTTTCCATATTGTTGGTGACATGAAATTGAATTTGTTTTATGCCTTGAAAGAAAGGGTGTTAAAACAAACTTGTATTGATCCAATATGTTTCCCAAGAAAATGGCATGTGCTATCTCTCAATCATTAAGAAATTGGAGCATCCCATGTCTCTGAAAATGACCAGAAAGTCGTGCAGAGTCCATTTATGTTGTCATATAATGCTGGGTTCACATTAAGTCATTAATTAGCAGGTGATTAATCAAATCCTCTCTATCACATCACAAGCGGGGCTGCTTTTAATTCCTTATACTAGACTCGGCCACGGTTTCGATTCGGAATCAAAACCGAATCAAAAGGAACCGTCCGGTTCCTGTTCCGGAACCGAAATCGATTCCGTACGGTTCGGTTAGAGTTCTCACCCTAGTCGAACGGTTGGATTTGGACGGTTCCAACCGGAGCTGTTGGAACCGTTCGATTCTAATATTACTATAATAAAATTTAAGTTCAAATAAATATATTTTTTTCAAGTTCAAGTTATTTATTTTAATTTAAGTTTTTAATTTAATATAATAAAATTCAAATAGATAAATTTTTTATTATATTTATTTGATAATAATATCGAATTACAAATTTTTAAAAAAAATATTTTCCATTTTTTTAAATTATTTTAAAAAAAAATTGAGCTTGATGCCATTGGACTTATGGGTTAGAGCTTTCCTTATCATCAATCTAAGACTTCCAAAAAAGAGTTTTGGCCGAAAAATGATAAACATATAGATGAGTGACAAAAACTAAAAAAAATATTCTTATTATACTTTTAAAATTATTTTTTAACTTGGAAATATGGTTGTAAATGAATCGAGTTGTTCATGAACAACTCTAGCTCGGCTCGCATTTGACTTGATTCGAGATCGATTCGTGTAATAAATGAGCCATTCGAACTCAAAAATAATACCTTGATTATTTAAAATTAAATTAAGTAAATAAAATTTTAAATTTTAAATTTTAAATTAATCGAGTCGAGCAAAACCAATTCGTTTAGTAATCGAATTTGATCCGAGCTCAAGCCTAATATATTCTTAACGAGTCGAATTCAAACAACACATATAAAACTCGATTGGAGTTCGAACTCATATTGATACTTATGGAGTCGAGTCGAGTTCTCAACTCGACTCGGCTCGATTATACACCCACCTGGATATAACAATCCTTTTCAACCTGATAAATGAAAATGAATTGGCTTCCATTTTTCAGGCCTCTTGCTCATCTAATCCAATTATTAATCTAAATGTGCACTTTGATTTTATCATCTTTCTGCAGTTGTAATGAAAGAAAAATGATAATCTTAGTCATGTAATTTTGGAAACATTATTATAATTATTAAAAAAAAAAAAACATTTTTACCGTTTTGTATGAGATTATATTCAAATTACTCAGTGATTTGATTAGGATTTAACTACAATGTAATGCTGTATCTACATTTTTTCCCTTTTTTTTTGGTTACAAGTCGTTACCCTCAAGTTTATCTGAGGTGTCAAAGCATTCCTAATAAGTTGCGATCAAGAAGAAAAGAAAAAAAAAACACACAAAAAAACAAAAGAAAAAAAAAGTCTTGTAAACTTCAAAATTTTCGAACATGGAGTGTTAGGCAAATCATTGTAACCAATAATGTTGTATAATTATTGTTGATGGTTGTTTTTCGTTCTAAGGGTAATATAGGAAATTATCTTTCGAATAATCCTCACTCGGCAATGAATTTGTTTGATTAGTTGGGAATCAAAACAATCTTAGCAAGCAGACAGGATAAACACAGAGTCTACGTGATTCGACGGAGAGTGTCTCCTACCTACGTCCACGAGAGAAGGAGAATATTTTATTATTATTTGGGGTCAAGACCGACTCGAGATATGAATGGGGAAATAAACTCACAAAGTAATTAAACACGTCAGGTCTTACACAAGCCCGGTGTGATTATCTCAACTGATCGGGTAACTGACCAGGCTTCTCCATCTCTAGTTCTTAACTTCTTGCTTCTACAAGTAGGAGTGTGCATTAATCGATTTTAACCGATTAACCAAACCGTTCCGACCCATTTTTTTTATTACGGTTCGGTTATTGTGATTATATCGGTTATTGCGGTTAAAATTTTTAACTTTTTTGGTTATTCAGTTCGGTTACGGTTATGAAATTCGTATAACCGAACCGACCGATTAACCGAAATTAAACTATATATATATATATATATATATATATATATATATATATATATATATATATATATATATATATAATATATATATATGTTTCAAAACCCTAAATCAAAATTAATGCTTCAAAACCCTAATTTCCACCCACATACCCACTCCAACCGCCGACTCACAAAATTCCAAAATCCCAAAATCACAAAACCTTCGCATCTTGAGAGTAACTAGTAACCACCTAAAGGTGCAGCATCATTTCTTTTGTTTAACAACTTTGATTTTTATCCTTCTAATGCTCCAGCTGCCGACAACTTTGATTAGGTGAGGTACTTACAACTTTGATTTGATTCGGTTTCTTCTTCTTGTTCTTCGTCTTCTCCGGTTGCTCATTAATGTATTATGTATATTTGATTTGTTTTTCCTTTGATGCTTTTTGTGTTCTCAATGAGGGTTCTAAGAACCTGCATCCCCAAATTATCGAAATGCCCCAAAATCTAGGGTTTACTTAGTTATGAAAATCCTCGCAGGTTAAAAGCTTCTCTCTTTTCCTCTCGCGCTACTATTACCACTAGGGTTTAAGATTATCTCCTTATATTTTTAAAAAATATTAGCTTTTTTCCTCTTTCAATTACTAATTGCATGCAAGCAGTGGCGGAGCCACTTAGGGTCGAGTGGGGGCAGTTGCCCCCACTGGACCTACAAGTTTTTTTTTTTTTTTTTTTTTTTTAAATTTATATATGTATATATATTAATATTATAAAATATAAATAATTAAAAATACCCTTAAATATATTATTTATTAATTTTTTGAGTTGTATTTTTTAATATAATATGTAGGCCCAAGCCCAAATTAATTAAAAAAATTCCAATACACTTTTGTATCAATCTTATTTCTTAAACATATCTAAAATAATTATATTTATTTATATGTGTATAGATATTTGATTATTTTTCATTTTAAATCCAATCATTTATGTGTTTTTCCATTTGCAAAAGAATAGAGATTCCATTACATTTAAATAAAAATAAAAATAAAAATAACTATGTTTATACTTAGGTTTGGTTATTGATCTTCTAATTTATTGATATATTTGTAGTGATTCTTTTACTAAATCACATCGTGTATAGTTGTTATGTAAAAATATTCACATATTAATATAAATATAATTATTTTGTATATTTATTTTTTATTTATAGTTGTTCAAAGCACTAATGTTGCGTTTTAGTACCAGACTTTTAATAATTTAATTAAAAAATGATTAAATCTATAATAAATTAGCGGAAATTTAGTATATAATATACTACATTAACTTAAAATACATAATTTTAAAAATAAATTCTTACTTAAATTTTTAGGGTAGATTGATTTTTTTTAGAAATTATGGATAAAAATATAATTCTGAAAATTTTGGGTTAATTTATAAGTTTAGAAACTAATGGCTATTTCATAATTTTCAAAAATATAGAGATCATCTTGTAATTTCAAAAATATGTATGAAATCATTATATATTATTTCGGTTAGAAAATTTTTTTGCCCCCACTGACTGAAATTTCTGGATACGCCACTGCATGCAAGAATAATCAATTTTTTTCCCTCTACCACCTGGTCTGAGATTTGATTCTTCAGTTCTGAAAACCTACACAAGAAGTCATGAAATCCCTGTCTGCCAAATACTATAAGGTTTGACAAGCTGCCCAATTCAAATTAAAGTTCACTAAGCAAGTTTAGGGAATTTCTGGGTTATTGAGAGAGAAATCTTTTATTTATGGCTATCCAACATAATGGATGAGGATGTAGTTTTTAAATGGCAATAACTTGGGTCTTGTTTTCTTGTCCTAAACTAGCGCTATAACGTGAAGTTTTAGACAACTATTTATTAATGGCATCTTAGGCTTCCTTTTCTGTTTCAGATTGGAGGACCACCCATGGAAATAAACCAAGGTGAAGCAAATGAAATTGGACAACCTGCAGATGAAACTTCTCATCCAAACCATAGTCAAAATCCAATTATGCAAGAGTCTTCATCTATTCCAGATACTTTGATTTTGAGGCCCCCAAAGATGATGAAGAAAAGCAAGAGACGATATGTAGTTTAGGATCACTTCACAAAGCCTGAAAGTGGTGATGAAAATCCTATAAATAAGTGCAATTACTGTCATCGTGAATTTTATAGTGGTTCAAAAACTAATGGTACATCATCTCTCAAATATCATCTTAGTATTTGCAAGAAATATTTAGCCACAAAGCCTGCAGACCCTAAACAATCCATTATTAGTATTCATGTTGACTCTAAAAGTCAAGAAGTTATCTCTTTAACTAATTGGAAGTTTGATCAGAATGCAATTAGGTTGGCTTTGATGAAAATGTTAACCATTGATGAACTGCCATTTAAATTCGTAGAGGGTGATGGGTTTAGGCATTTCATGAGTGTTGCATGCCCACACTTTCATATTAATTCTATGTGGACTTATGCTAGAGATTTTTCAAATTTTTTCTTGATGAGAAGAAATGCTATAAATCTGAGATAAAGAGATGTGCAAAAAGAATTTGTCTAACTACTCATACTTGGACTTCAATACAAATGGACAATTATACGTGTCTCGCCGCACATTATATTGATGAGAACTGGAAATTGAACAAAATATTTTTGAGTTTTTGTTCAATTTCTAGTCATAAATGGGAGGCAATTGGTAGGGCCAGAGAGACATGTATGGGTTTTATTGCGGATATCCGGTAACGCAGCGGAACAGTGGAAAATCAGAATTTTCCGATTTCAAAAATTTTTCTCGGATTAATAAAATAAACTTATTTATTTTATTATCCAATAATCAAATTATGAAATAAAATATTATAAATCAAATTTATGTGAATTTACCGAATTACCCTTAAACATAACATTTTGTTTATTTTAATCCGAAATTGTTCAAAATAATTTTGAATGATTCTAAATCATTTCTAGGATGATTTTAACATGTCCCAAATGTCAAAGTATAATTTGCAACAAAAAAACCCAAAAAACTTAGCCAAGGCCGAGAGCCTACAAGGGTTGGATAATTGTGCATTTTGCACTTCCAATATTCAAAACACATTAAGCCAAAATCCAATCAACCCAATATTTTACATGCATCATATACACATCCAAATACACCATATAAATGAAAAGCCCCAAATTTGGAAGTGGTCTTAAACCCTAATTTTTCAATTTCTTCAAATTGGACAAATTAGACCAAATTAACAAAATCCAATACTTCAATCATGTTTCTTCCATTCAAATCAAGTATCAACGCAATGAAATAACTATAGATCAAATTTAGGTCATTTAAGAGTGAGTCAACAACTCTAGATTAGCAACAAGTTTCTCAAACTTTCAAAAGTATGCTTATTAACGCATTAGAAACATCTTTTGAATTTTATACATACATAACCTTATCAACAAACTTCCATCAAACAAAAACACCAAGAATAAAGAAAATAATAACAAGAAAACATCATAGCATATAGCCTAGAACAAAAGAAACATTTTTCTCTCTAATAGTAAGTTGAAGAAACTTACTAAAATTCCAAGTTTTGCTTGTTTTTCTTTATATTTCTCTCTAGCTTCTTTTGTTTCTTCAATGGAGTTTTTGTATAAAGTGTATTATGTTAGTAAACCCTAAATGAAACAAAACAATATATATTTGCCAAATAAAGCCCTTGGCCGAATTTTGCTAGTAAAAAATATCTAGATATTTTTGCTTTTATTTCATTTAATTAGCTTTACAACTTGTTAACTTTAATCATCAAACCATTTAATGAATTAAAGTTAGTCAAAAATTGCAACTCAAGCCATTAATAAAATATCATAACTTTAAGATATTTATGTTTTAATTATTAATTAAACATTTAATAATTAATTAATTAAATACAAATATATTAAATATATGTATTATATTTACAATAAATATCAAATACATATATATATATATACATTTTTATAATATTAGTCAAATATCTCAATTTGACAATTAATTAATTTGTATTTGAATTAATCAAGCATTAAATGCAAATACATAAAAATTAAGGAAATGACTATCGGGTCTCTTCACATGTATTTTGCGTTTAACCTTTAAATGACTTTATAAATAATCAACATTATTTATAATTGTTGCCCTAGTTCTCTACGAGTATATTTCATTAGTGAGACTCTCTAGATTCAGGCATATCCGTCACGAAATCCAATTTCGTGTCCATAATTTATCCACCTGTAAATTATGACGATCACAGATAAACTCGCTGAATCATACAGGTCGAGGTCATGGCAAATGTATAATTCCTCCGTCACAGGTATCCAGATAAATCCCAGAGATATAGATGTAAACTTCAAATCTCTATAGGGATTATCCAGTCGACTATTCTATTAGCAATCTCAAAAAGAACATTTAGAACTAACTTCTAAATTGTACCACGGGAGTTTTTATCTGATTGATAATCATATGGACTACCTATGCTATGATACACAGAACTGACAGATCCTATCTCGATACACACATGACACCCTGAGGATCTATCTACACCCAACGAACAGGCGGAGGTCTGATCTTAATAGATCGGTGACGTGACTGCCATCTAAGTGTAGAAGATGTCTCATGTGCCCACAATGGCATCTCAAGTCTAAGAATCACAAGTGCTACTCAACCCGATAAGATTCTTATTGACGTTGGTGTATCATCCATTAAGAATCTTCGGTGAGTCATTCAGTGTTTATCCGCTATAAACACCTACATGTCTATACTAGTCTCCAAGACTTATGATTCATTGAGAAACCATTGGAATCATATATTCCATTATACGACATGTACCGGTCTCAACAGGTTTACTTTACTAACCAAGTAGTGTAAACATTGACCAGGAACTGTCTGAGAATGACAACGTCATGATACTACTCAATGTCAGTTGCGACGTTTTTGCAACAGCACCATGACTAGTCATTCTAAGGTAATTACGTCTTTACAATATTAAAAGATATATTATATTATAGAAACTGCATATATTATTCAAAATAATAACGTTTTACAGAAGTATTCATAAAGAAATACAACCGGGAATCGGTGCTCTGAGCACCAACCCCAACAAGACATGCTTATCTGCTTGGGAAATTGATGGGGTAATGATTGTGACAGTTGACAATGCAAGCTCTAATGATGTTGCTATATATTATTTGAGGATAAAAATGAGAACATGGCCAACCACTATTCTTCAAGCTAAGAATCTACATGTTAGATGTGTTGCACATATCTTGAATCTAGTTGTAACAGATGGTTTGAAAGAGGCTAGCAAGTCAGTTGATGTGGATGCTGGATTTCGGCCGAGGTCCACAATCAGAATTTGTAGGTTGGGGGCATTAGCGATCCTGCAAGACAAAGGTAGAATGAGCGGGAGTAGACTACCCACCGGTGTGGTGGGTGCCGGGGGCACTCCGACGCCCAAGTCAGTAGTATGAAATGAGTAGTAAATGCATAAAATGTGAAAGCAAGGCTTATTATTACCTTAACTTTCTTATAGTGGCCGTGAGGGCGATGATATGTGTTTTGAAGAAGGGAATTCTCTGAGAACTTTTGTCTACGAACAGTAGCTAGTAAGCCATCGAGAAGCCTGTCTAGAACTTTGAATTATCTCCCCTTTTATAGATCTGAAAAGAGATTACTCTGTAGCTGTGATAAGTGCTGACCTCTCTGGCAGATGAGCCCACAACGTGCTTTGGATTCAACTTTCGGCGTGGAAGAATATTTGCATGTGTTTGTGTTTTTAGAAAAAGAGGAATAGTTAGTAACAATTGTTTTATGCTGTCTACTTATTTGGCTTTTCATTTGTAGAGTTATGTACCGATGGAATAAAGTCTTTTGGGCTGGGTTCTTCCAATATGGTTTTTAAGGGCCAATATTTGTGGGCTTTTGGTATTGAATTTTGATGTGAAAAGACAATTTTACCCCTGGCCCAAATTTGGCACGTACAGTTTGTCCCCTACTCTCTAAGTCAAGAAGTCCTTGACTTGGAGAGTATTTCAATATATATCGAATACAACAAGATGTATCTCGTACCAGTCAAGAATGTACTAGTTCATGTTTCATACGACAGAGTGAATTCAATGCATGGTTTATGAGTAGTCCAAGTCTTCAACTTGGCTTGACACAAGCCATGGGGAATGTCCCCAGTCGACTGAACCATAATACGGTTCAGGAGTATATTCCATACGATAAGTGTAAACTGGACAGAGGAAGTCCAGGTCTTCAACTTGACTCGGCATGATTCGTGGGGAATGTCCACAGTCGACTGAACCAGATGAAAGTTCAGGAAAATCTCTATACTGCCGGTCAAGGACCAGGGGATCTAGACCAGATGAAGGTCATGTGCTGAACTTGACTCGTTATGAGCCATAGGGGATGTCCCCAGTCTACTGAATCAAATAAAGGCCAGGACAATCTCCGTACTACTGGTCAAGGACCAGAAGAATCTTCAAATTTTTCTAGTCCAGATGAAGGTCATGTGATGAACTCGACTCTACATGAGTCCATGAGGGATATCCCCAGTCGACTGATCCGGACGAAGATCAGGATAATCAATTGACTCTATATGAGCCATATGGGATGTCAACGGTCGACTGATCCAGTTGAAGATCAGGATAATCAATTGACTATATATGAGCCATGGGGGATGTCCCCAGTCGACTGATCCAGTTGATGATCAGGATAATCAATTGACTCTATATGAGCCATGAGGGAAGTCCCCAGTCGACTGATTCAGATGATGATCAGGATAATCCCCATACTACGGGTCAAAGGACCAGGGGAATTAACAATGTCGTCTGACCAGATGAAGGTTATATATTGACTCTACTTGAGCCATGGGGAGTGTTCCCAGTCGACTGAACCAGACGAAGGTTCAGGATAATCTCCATACTACTAGTCATGGACCAGTAGAGTTTACAATGTCTTCTGGACCAGATGAAGGCCAGGTCTTCAACTTGACTCTACATGAGCCAACGGGGGATGTCCCCAGTCGACTGAACCAGATGAAGGTCAGGATAATCCCCATACTACGGGTCAAAAGACCAGGGGAATCTACAATGTCGTCTGACTCTACTTGAGCCATGAGGGATGTTCCCAGTCGACTGAACCAGATGAAGGTCAGGATAATCAATTGACTCTTTATGAGCCATGTGGGATGTCCCCAGTCGACTGAACCAGATGAAGGTCAGGATAATCCCCATACTACGGGTCAAAGGACCAGGGGAATCTACAATGTCGTCTGACCAGATGAAGGCCAGGTCTTCAACTTGACTCTACATGAGCCAATGGGGGATGTCCCCAGTCGACTGAACCAGATGAAGGTCAGGATAATCAATTGACTCTTTATGAGCCATGGGGGATGTCCCCAGTCGACTGAACCAGATGAAGGTCAGGATAATCCCCATACTACGGGTCAAAGGACCAGGGGAATCTACAATGTCGTCTGACCAGATGAAGGCCAGGTCTTCAACTTGACTCTACATGAGCCAATGGGGGATGTCCCCAGTCGACTGAACCAGATGAAGGTCAGGATAATGGGTATATTGTCGAATGAGTTCATCAACAAGTTCCAAGATATAGGCTTGTAGATGTAGACTGCGATGAACATCAAGTCTCAAGTCATAACTATATGTGGTATCTACAACAATTCCCAAGCTACATATGTAGATGTCGATTGGGAAAAACATCAAGCATCAAGCCATACATGCATAAGATCAACAACAAGTCCCAAGCTACATATGTAGATGTCGATTGGGAAAAACATCAAGCATCAGGCCATACAAGCATAAGATCAACAATAAGTCCCAAGCTACATATGTAGATGTCGATTGGGAAAAACATCAAGCATCAAGCCATACAAGCATAAGATCCACAACAAGTCCCAAGCTACATGTAGATGTCGATTGGGAAAAACATCAAGCATCAATCTACACATGCATGAAATCCACAATAAATCCCAAGCTACACTTATGTAGATGTCGATTGGGAAAGACATCAAATATCAAGCTATACACGCATGAAATCCTCAATAAATCCCAAGCTACACTTATGTAGATGTCGATTGGGAAAGACATCAAACATCAATCTACACATGCATGAAATCCACAATAAATCCCAAGTTACACTTATGTAGATGTCGATTGGGAAAGACATCAAATATCAAGCTATACACGCATGAAATCCTCAATAAATCCCAAGCTACACTTATGTAGATGTCGATTGGGAAAGACATCAAACATCAATCTACACATGCATGAAATCCACAATAAATCCCAAGCTACACTTATGTAGATGTCGATTGGGAAAGACATCAAATATCAAGCTATACACGCATGAAATCCTCAATAAATCCCAAGCTACACTTATGTAGATGTCGATTGGGAAAGACATCAACATCAATCACATGCATGAAATCCACAATAAATCCCAAGCTACACTTATGTAGATGTCGATTGGGAAAGACATCAAATATCAAGCTATACACGCATGAAATCCTCAATAAATCCCAAGCTACACTTATGTAGATGTCGATTGGGAAAGACATCAAATATCAAGCTATACACGCATGAAATCTCAATAAATCCCAAGCTACACTTATGTAGATGTCGATTGGGAAAGACATCAAACATCAATCTACACATGCATGAAATCCACAATAAATCCCAAGCTACACTTATGTAGATGTCGATTGGGAAACATCCAATATCAATCTACACATGCATGAAATCCACAATAATCCCAAGCTACACTTATGTAGATGTCGATTGGGAAAGACATCAAGTATCAAGCCATACAAGCATAAGATCTACAACTAGTCCCAAGCTACATATGTAGATGTCGATTGGAAAAACATCAAGTATCAAGCCATACAAGCATAAGATCTACAACTAGTCCCACTACATATGTAGATGTCGATTGGGAAAAACATCAAGTATCAAGCCATACAAGCATAAGATCTACAACTAGTCCCAAGCTACATATGTAGATGTCGATTGGGAAAAACATCAAGTATCAAGCCATACAAGCATAAGATATGCAACTAGTCCCAAGCTACATATGTAGATGTCGATTGGGAAAAACATCAAGTATCAAGCCATACAAGCATAAGATCTACAACTAGTCCCAAGCTACATATGTAATGTCTATTGGGACTGACATCAAGTATCAAGCCATACAAGCATAAGATCTACAACTAGTCCCAAGCTACATATGTAGATGTCGATTGGGAAAAACATCAAGTATCAAGCCATACAAGCATAAGATCTACAACTAGTCCCAAGCTACACATGTAGATGTCGACTGGGACAAATTGACTTGATGAAAGTCCAAAAGAATTTTCATACTACCTAACTTGATAAAGATTGGTCGATTGGACCTAAAGGAGATCCAAGAAAGTTTTTTTTTTTATTCTACTAGGAATGATAAAAGATTCCCTATGTAGTATGGAGTTGGCAATAATAAATCAATGTAGCATGAAGATGATGACTAACCTTTGACTTAGTCTGGAGGAGTTGACAATAATTCCAAGTTGTCTGGAGAGATTGGAAGTTTTCCATGTAGCCTGAAGTGGATAGCCATCCACATTGTCGTATGGAGAATAGTTTTGTTGTTTGGCTTTGTGTTCATGCTCCACATACACCAAGAAAGCATATTATTATTTTGACTTTCGTTGAAGCCTGCTCCTTCTTTTCTTCCACGTACTACTTGTGTCGATTCAAAAATGAGACCTTTCATATAATCATTCCATGCTACAAGTGAAGATGCTCGTATGTAGAGTCAAAAAAGCCAAGCCAAAGCACTCCATGCTACACGTGAAGATGCTAGAATGTAGAGTCAAAAAATCCAAGCCAAAGCACTCCATGCTACACGTGAATATGCTTGCATGTATAGTCAAAAATGCCTAGCCAAAGCACTCCATGCTACACGTGAAGATGCTAGCATGTAGAGTCAAAAAATCCAATCCAAAGCACTCCATGCTACACGTGAATATGCTTGCATGTATAGTCAAAAATGCCTAGCCAAAGCACTCCATGGATCACGTGAAGATGCTTGTATGTAGAGTCAAAAAAGCCAAGTCAAAATACTTCATGCTACACGTGAAGATGCTTGCATGTAGACTTAAAAAATCCAAACTAAAGCACCCAATGAATCACGTGAATATGCTTATATGTAGACTCAAAAAATCCAAGCCAAAGCACCCAATGAATCACGTGAATATGCTTATATGTAGACTCAAAAAATCCAAGCCAAAGCACCCAATGAATCACGTGAATATGCTTATAAGTAGACTCAAAAAATCCAAGCCAAAGCACCCAATGAATCACGTGAATATGCTTATATGTAGACTCAAAAAATCCAAAAATAAAAATGAAAGAAACTACAAGTATGAAACACAAGCGAGAGTTGAATGTTTAGTGGTCAACTGGTATGTCCAAAAATGGGCAATGCAAGCCATGAAAGCAAACATGTATTGTGCTTATATGGATGTGTTAATGAAGGCGTATGTTGGCTAGGCCATGCATGATTTGTCTCTTTCTGTATGGAGTGTAGCATGGGATTTTCAAGGTGATGGGTGATAAGCTTACATCTTTTGTAGGCGTATGATGTTTATGCATATGGGATGGTTCGTGAATGGTGGAATAAAGAGAGGTATTATTTCCACTATACTTATCTGATGGTTTTCAAAAATCAGAATATCTTGTAGTGTCGAATGGGACCTGGTCATTTTAAATCAAGTTGGATCCCATATGTCTTGGCCTGTGCATGGTGTTTTGTCGAATGGACCATTTCTCCTTTGCATGTGGCTTTGTCGAGTGAACCCCACAATCATCTCTTCTTTGAATATAATTTTACAGATATGATCTAGCATGTGGTCTCATAGTAGGCTATTCTTACAGTCTACATTTGTTTAAGGACTACATGTGGCAGAGTGCTTTCTTCGGTGTAGATTGGAGATAATTACTCCAACATTTCCTTTCACACGGAAGATGTGACTTGTTGTGAAAGGTCGGCTGGTGAAATGTGATGGTTTTTTTAGTGATTAAATGGATGGTTGTTTGATGATGAATTTTCACTTGCCATATTCTTGAATGCTCATAAGAGATTGAGTTTGATAAGATAGTTGAAATGACTTGTTGCCTCATGCTACTATTGGAGATTAGTACTCGAGTTTTACATGGATCAATTTTCATCTTCCATTGATTGTAAATGTTATGTAGAGTGGCTGATTATGCCACTACAGGATCTTGTGTCTGTTTGTAAAGATTGTCGACCGAGTGGTATTTGCTTGCTATGAATCGCTAAGGCCCCACGGTGGGCGCCAAATTGTGGATGCTGGATTTCGGCCGAGGTCCACAATCAGAATTTGTAGGTTGGGGGCATTAGCGATCCTGCAAGACAAAGGTAGAATGAGCGGGAGTAGACTACCCACCGGTGTGGTGGGTGCCGGGGGCACTCCGACGCCCAAGTCAGTAGTATGAAATGAGTAGTAAATGCATAAAATGTGAAAGCAAGGCTTATTATTACCTTAACTTTCTTATAGTGGCCGTGAGGGCGATGATATGTGTTTTGAAGAAGGGAATTCTCTGAGAACTTTTGTCTACGAACAGTAGCTAGTAAGCCATCGAGAAGCCTGTCTAGAACTTTGAATTATCTCCCCTTTTATAGATCTGAAAAGAGATTACTCTGTAGCTGTGATAAGTGCTGACCTCTCTGGCAGATGAGCCCACAACGTGCTTTGGATTCAACTTTCGGCGTGGAAGAATATTTGCATGTGTTTGTGTTTTTAGAAAAAGAGAATAGTTAGTAACAATTGTTTTATGCTGTCTACTTATTTGGCTTTTCATTTGTAGAGTTATGTACCGATGGAATAAAGTCTTTTGGGCTGGGTTCTTCCAATATGGTTTTTAAGGGCCAATATTTGTGGGCTTTTGGTATTGAATTTTGATGTGAAAAGACAATTTTACCCCTGGCCCAAATTTGGCACGTACAGTTGACCGTATTCGACAGGCTGTAAAATTCATTAGATAATCTCCTTCTAGGCTGCAAAAGTTTAATGAATGTGTAGCTATTGAGAAAATTGATAGCAAGTGTATGTTGAATCTTGATGGTCCCACAAGTTGGAATTCCACCTACAAGATGCTTGATGTGGCTTTGAAATTCAGAAATACTTTTGAGATATATGATGACCTAGATCCAAATTTTAGTAGAGATCTTACATTAAATTATGATTGAGTTCATATGAATGATGATTGGAACAATATCAATAGCTTGGTAGTTTTCCTACGACACTTCTATGAGATTACATTACGTGTCTCTCGAATGAAATATGTAACTGCCAATACTTTTTTTGAGGAGATTACTGCAATTGATTGGTTGTTGAATGAGTTGGAGAACAGTGATGACATGGATATGAGTGCTATGGCAATAAAAATGAGGCAAAAGAATGAGAAATATTGGGGGAAAGTGACAAAATGAACAAATTGATTTACATAGCTGCCATTCTTGATACTATGAGAAAATTATAGTATGTTGAATTTGCATTAGAGCACATGTACAGAAAAGAATTAGGTGGCCAATTGGCTAAGAGTGTGAAAGATGCAATTTATGATCTATATAAGGATTATAAGAAGCTTGCATCTGCAAACAGTCAGGGACCTCCAATTCTATCTTTGCTGCCTTATCATCATCTACGACTTGTGAACAAGGCAACGATCTTGCAGTTCCTGTATCAAAGCTTATGATATCCAAGTATAAGAGGTTTAGGTCTGAATCTCATAGAGGTGATGCAAAATCTGATTTGGAAAAGTATTTGACAGAGGAAGGTGAAGACGACTGTGATGACTTTGAAATTTTTCGATGGTGGCAGCTTAACTCTTCCAGGTTTCTTTTACTTTCAGAGATGGCACCTGATGTGCTAGCAATACCAATGTCAAATGTTGCATCGGAGTCAACTTTTAGCACATGTGGGAGAGTACTGGATGAATTTATGAGCTCTTTGACTCCTAAAATTGTAGAATCCTTAATGTGTTCTCAAGATTGACTTCAGCATTCCTTGAAGAAAATTATTGAAAATGAGGAACAAATAGAAGAAGTTGTGAAGCTTGAGCAAGGTAAATGGAAAAAATCAATATTCAACATTCCTTGCTGAGTTGCTACCTTGCTGATGCTGAGTTATTGAGCCCGAGGCCCTGAGTTGCTGACTTTGAATATGATTAATGAAAATTGTTTATTTATTAGTTGTTGAACACCGAATATGTTTGTATTTTTGATGGATTTTGTAATATAATTTTGAGTTGTCTTCTGACTTTCTGAATTGCCTTCTCAAAAATGCTTGATAAGTTGATGAATTTATATTTGTGTTAAATTGTCTTCTGATTTGTTGTCTTTTTGATGAATATGAATTTATATTTGTGTAATTGTGTTAAATTGCTTTGTTGAATGTTGATGAATTTATATTTGTTGGAATGGTTAATAATCGAATTAACCAAAACCGACCGAAATATAATGGTTAATTGGTTAATGGTTATGTGTCATAATATGGTTAAATCGGTTACACATTTATTTAACCGAAAAATTTCGGTTTGGTTAAAAAATCAAGGATTAACCGACCGATGCACACCCCTAATTCCACCGACTCTGATGTCAGCCAACGTCACTAGGTCATCATTACAAACGCTACATTCCTCAAACACCATTTATCCAACCAATCAAATTAGCTAATTCCTCAGACACTGCACTAGCCTATGACGGCTCTGCTCTGCCACAGCACTGACCTATGTACAGCTGTTAGAGGCTATTTTTAATGAGAACTGTTGCTTTGCTTTTGTCATCGTTAGCCTTCTAGAGCACATCTTCTCAGTTAAGGGATATGTCATATGACTCAAATACTGGTCGGCTTGTGATCTCATCTTCGTTCCTCGAGTATGATACTTATCAAAGTCATGCCTTTCAACTCTTCAACTGGGTCGGGTTCATACGTAGGGACCTTGTCAGGTCGGTTTTTACAAACTCTCAAACAATCCCAAAATCCTTTTTTCATGTGATCGGGTCGGTATCACTACTTGCTTCATTTTCAACATGTTCTGTCTGTGGGATAGCTTCTCTATACCATATAGTCGGGTCTTCTTGTCAAACCTCATCTCTTTCTGGGCCATTGAATCTTTACCATCTATTTTCAGCTAAGTGTAATCTATCTTCTACCCTTCCTCGATATCTGGACCTTACTCGAAGTAATAGCTTAAAAAAATAACCATCCAACATATGCTTTAGAATTCATATTATCTTTCTTTTTTAAACCATATAGATAAATTTCTTTTTATTTTTACCATATTTATATCATTTTCCTTCTCAATATCAACCAACAATGCCAATAGCGAATTATCTCTTTGTTTCAGCTTCAGAGCCATGCTAATGATTTTGGGTCATAATTTTTTTTTTATAACAAAACAAGAGTTTATTACTGCACTGAAATGGAGAGACACACTAGGACAAAAAATCCACCAGAATCATTTAGTACAATTCCCATCACCCAAAACAAGTTACAAGAAACAATATCCAATATGAATTGATAAAGAAAAATGAATTATACCCATATGAAATAAAAACATAAAAAGAGGTGCATTTTTAATAATATGTTAAATCTACTGTTTAATAATATTATTGCGTTCTTATCAATAAAATTAAGCTTTCAAATTTAGTAATTTTTATAACATAGTATTCGAGTCAAGTGCAAATTCTTTTCTATTTCAATTATTTCTGGTTCAATTTTTTGACTCACTTTTAAGTTCTTAGCTAGTTTATGATAGAGATTGAAGAAAATTTCGATTTTCGATCAGGATTTTAGAATTCATACCGTTCAGTAAAAAATTCAGGATTTCGAATTATTCCATTCAGAATTCGAGATGAATAAAAAATCAATATAAGATTCAAGCTGAAGAATGCTGCAAAAATACAAGCAGAAGTGCATGCCAAGCTTAACCCACCAAATGGCCAAATGGTGGACTGTATTATACAAAGAGGTAGTTAATAAATTAATGATGGCTAAAATTGTGCATTGATAGGTATTATTAGGTAATAGGGTGGGGGTGACCCCAAGTCTCTTCCAATTGACTAGTTTTGCTTGAGCAACACCCCTAACCACCAAGAAAGAGTAGGGGCATCTTTATCCATTTGTGGTTAAAAGCTTTATGGTGAAAACAACACAACATGGAGAGTGAAATGATGTAAAATATACACACCCCTCAATAATAATAATAATAATAATAATAATAATAATAATAAGTGTACCCAACAAGCAAAGTTAATGATGGAGTCAGAGGGGGATTTTTTTTTTTTTTTTTGGAATCGCTGGAAATTTCACGACCAAACTATCTATTTCGAATTTAAGCGGAGCAAGGTAAAACCCTTAGTTGTCCCAGACTCTTATAAGAAACGCACTCATTGAATTCGAACTTAAGACCTCAATGTGAGATCTTGAACCCTACACCACCAAGTCACGCTTATGTAGTAGAGGGATACACTTATGCTTATGTAGTATTTAAAAGTAACAATTTCTCACACATATTCATTTTCAAATTAATCATTTTGTATTCTTTATCATATCAATCATAAGGTCTTCGTTATAAGTAAGATATGGGGAAAATTTAATATACGCGATCTTATCCTTTTTTTATAGAAATTATTTATATGGTTCGAATAAACCATAACTAAATGGATAACAATAGCAAGATGTGGATTCAGTTAACTAATATATATACACATGTTGTAATGTTTTATTTGTGGGGAAAGAAAAATTTAGAAAGGGAGGGCAAATGGTCACAAAGTTGCATGACTTGTGGGGTGGGGTGGGGTGGGGTAAAGTTTCCACTTCAAAGACACCAACCCTCAAAAGCAAAGCCACACCAATATTCTATTTGATTTACCCAACAATGCAATTGTGTGTGTTGTCTTTATATCATTTGTTTCTTATATTTTAAAAATATTTAAGAGGATGTGTATGGGGCCGGCCCAGACAAGAAGGGCCCACATGATTGGACCTCAATGGGGCCCAAAAGTGGTTAAGGAAGCACTAGCATTATATGATATATTCCTTACCTATGACAAAAGCAATGATGGCTGATGGCTGATGGCTAAAGCAAAGATAGTAACCCCTCCACCACCCATATAAGCATTAGCCATTAGCAAATTAGAATTTTACCAATTTGCAATAACAAGAAGCCAAAAGAAGACCAAAAGTGAACATAAATACAAGAGGAGGGGGACAAAGTGGAAGGATGTTAATCCCATCACTTAAAAAGTTTTGAAAATAAACAAAAAAAAAAAAAAAAAAAATCCCATTTGACTTTGTTATAGCTCATCATATCATTGATTGTCCTACATTTATATTATACATTAATGAGGAAATATGTCATGCATTAGCCAATCCTTTATGTGTAATATGTCTGCTACCTCCATCATGTTGAAAAAAAAACTAGCATTATTTATTTAATCATAGAAAATGTTATGAATACGGATAAATAATACAAATCTAGCCATAGATATTTATGTGGTTAGATCTGTGTCATTGATAGAGGGAAAATGAATCAATAATATAAATCTAGTCACGTAAACATTTGTGATTGGATTTATGTCATTTGTCTGTGTCTGTATCCTGACTCTTTAATCATTTTAAACAGAAAATTTCACTCTTAATTTTTTTTTTTTTTTTAAAAAAAAATCAAAATCAAAATCTATTTGGTGGTAGAAGCTTGAAGGTTATGTTTCCATAAAAGACAATGAATGTGAATGATAAATACAAGACATAGTATCACAAAAAGCAGACCATGGACTCAAAAATTAGTGTAGACATCAAGAATTTAGAAAAGACTCTTTACTTGTAGTTGTTCCGTCGTGACTTAGTGTTAAAGTTTCGAATCTTACAAATAATAACTGTATTTGTATGAATAATATAGTCTATGAAGGGCATGATTTGGTAGTATAAGATTTATGATCTCACATTGAGGTCCTGAATTCGAATTCATGGAGTGTATTTCTTATAAGAGCTTGAAATAGCCGTGGGTTTTACATGTTCTGCTTAAGCCCGTAAGGGGTTGTTTGACGATTAGATTTCCAACGATTTCAAAATATATATATATATATATATGAATAATATCATAAATGATATACATACATAAAGTTTTCACTACTCTCTCACTGTAGCTACAGTGAGAGAGTATGAAAAATTTTATGAATGTTATTGTAGTTACAGTAAGTTATCGTAGCTCACTGTAGCTACAATAAGTTATTATAGTTCACTGTAATTACAATAAAAGAGTTGAGAAAACTTTCAAAAAAAAATTATTTCTCGAATAATATTTGCCCAAACTCAGTATATTTGGAACCTTTGAAAGGTCTTTTTCTAATATCAAGAGTAGACTCTCTCTCCTCCTTTCTTTTCATGTCTACAAAGACTACAATGTGATAGAGAGAGAGAGAAAGGACTGTGTCTGAACTGATAAATACATAATAATGCCGACAGCACCAAATATGGAGCATGAAATTGCTTTCCTTTCACTTGTTGAAAGTCAATTTCATTGCTTTTGTTTTCTGCAATATGTATGAATTATTTTGTTGCCACATGCTTAAGGGAGCAAAGTCATTGTTTCAAGATTGCAAAAATCTTTTTTTCCCCCTTTTTGTTGAAAATGGATTAATATTCAAGCTTTCCATTAGCAAATCCAAACAAAGATTTGTTCCAATCATATATTACCTATATATATACATAGTAACATTAATAAGATACCCTCTTGCCCACTTCCACTACAATTTCATAAATATCAAATTAATTACATCTTTGATTACTTTCATTACTAAAAAAAATGCAGTTTTATAGTTTAATAACAATATTAAATTATTGATTAAAATTGTCAAAGTGATAAATGACTTTGTTTGATTATCTTGGTCCACTTCTTTTAATATTTATGTTGTATAATGATTAAGTAACTAATATTCAACAATATTGCATTTTTTAGGGGCTCATTTTAGAGGGGAAAAAAGATGGCCCTGTAGAAAAAATTTTCATTTAATGAAATGAGGGTATTTCTCAAATTTATTAACAGAATTTGTAGTTATACTCAGCAGACCTCGAGTAATCCCATTATATATCGTATGAACTTTAGTTCATGGGCTCCGGTAGAACCCTGATTATAATATTCTAATAAAAAATAATATTGGCCCTAATATTCAAAAATTTTATCAGTACTTGACCTTAATATCCAATCCCTGCGAGTTTTCGTATGGGCACCGTTTAAATAAGGATTTTATTTCTATTAGAATGAGAATGACAATACATATATCCGACTCATCTAACTAATGAGTACATAAATATATTCTCTTATTCGAACTGGATGATTTTTTGATCTCAAATGATAAATATATACATATACACACACATTCACACACACTATGTTGACAAGATTATTTTTTTTTTTGAAATCTCGCCACCAAACCACCAATTTCGGGCTTAAACGGAGCGGGTAAAATCCCCGGTTGTCCCAGATTCTTACAAGAAACGCACTCCCTAGATTCGAACCGAGAACCTCAATGTGAGATCTTGAATTCTACACTATCAAGTCACGCCCCATGGGGACCTATGTTGACAAGACACATCTCTTTCTTTATTTAATTTTCTTCTTTTGGGTCACATTCCTCGAGTCAAATAAACTACCACAAGAAAAATTGAAGAGCTCAAACCTTAATAAACGGCGTCAATTTCACACAATCACTACAATATTTGCATAAAAAAAAATTGTATTATATATAATACTCAATCATTGTAGCAAAAAGATTAATTTCAACCTGGTGTGCCCAATAATAATTCTTTAATCTTTAATAATTTATTCTTGTTGCTTGCTTGTTATGAGATTTTACATTCTGTTTGTTGCATTTCAGTCGATTTAATTAAAAAAAAAAGGTTTAATTTAGGTCAAAATGATTAGTATTTCATGTAAAGTAATAAATAATAATATTATTACTAAGATATATTTGTGTGGCTTGACGAGTTTGTGGACACCAAGTGACGTTACTTTTTGCGCATGCCAAAAAGCAGCTGAAAATGTCACTCACATTTCTCATCTCATTGCAGTTCTAATGTTTATTTCCAAAATTTTAAAGAATTAAAAAATATTTTTATACATGAATGTAGTATTTGAAGTATTTGGAAATTTTTTTAATTTTTTTTATCACATTTAATGGAGGAATTCAATAAAATTAGAGTAATGATATGCTTATATAATTAAGAACATATAAATGAGTAAATAAATATTAAAAAAAAAAAAAAAAAAAACTTCTCATGATAGAATTATTTTTTTTTTATTTTTTTATCTTTATGTATAAAATTATGTGCTTAATTATATGTGTATCTCATTTTTCATAAACTTATCGTTTAGTGGTGTAAGGTTCATGATCTCACATTGAGGTCATGAGTTCGAATTCAGAGAATGCGTTTCTTGTAAGAGTCTGAGACATACGAGAATTTCACTTGCTCCGCTTAAGTCCGGAAGGGATATTTTGACGGCGGGATTTTCAACGATTCCAAAAACAAATCCAAAATATCTGTTAGGTGCCAACAATTTGAGGACACATAATTAGTTATGTGATATGCATGCATGACCGTTTGAGGGATCATTGATCTTCTAATCATGATGAGATCATGTACCTTTCAATTATAACTCATGTTATATCCCAAATTCTTTGATGTCAAGCTTATCCTTAGCGTTTAATGGGTTATACTCAAACAATAATATAATATAATTATAATTATAATAACTAAACTAATTATTAAAAAGCATTTAATTATAGTTTATTGAATAATATCTAAGCTAAGATAATTAAATTAGCATCATTATTTTCCTTTTGCGGCTTGGCTTCCTCACGTTACCAAATTCCTTCTTGCATGCAAATTCTTCAACCATGCAAAACCCTCGCGTAACGATTGGTCGAAACACTAGTCTATGATTCCCAATTCTTTTATTATAATATTCTATTATGATCAATGATTTCAAAATATAAAAATAATATTAGGCTTTAAAAATATCATAGCCGATTATGATTAAATGATAACATACTCTTCTCTTCATCCGTTGAAGAGGAATTGATGAAAAATCAAATAATATGTAGTATTTCTATTTTGATCTCAGTTGAGTTTGCCCTTTAAGATGTACTTTTTGGAATATGATTGAAATTGATAAATATTTTTGAATGATACAATTAAATGTTTAAATGAATAATTTATTACAAGTACATTTATAAAAAGATTGCGCTATTTCATATAAGTTTTTGACTAAAAATTTTATCTAAATTTTGGGTAATCGATCATCAAGAGGAGTGCTATATTCGTCTATAGGTGTAAGACGAATATTATACTCAATTGGAGTTGGAACCGTCTTGCTATCTGTAAGGTCAGCTCGAAAAATAAGATCAGAGGCATACTTGGATTGCGAGAGATGATAACCATCATCAGAACAAACAACCTCAAGGCCTAAAAAATAACTCAAAGGACCAAGATCTTTCATTTCAAATTGTTGACTAAGAGCCTGCTTGAGATCTGCCATGCCTGAAATATCATCTCCAATAATAATCATATCATCAACATAAAGAAGTAATATCACAATACCCTTTTCAGATTTTCGAAGAAATAAGGCTGAATCATATGGACTAGAGGTGAATCCAATCTGATTGACAGTAGTACTGAATTTGGCAAACCATGCATGGGGAGCTTGCTTCAAACCATATAAGGCACATCGCAGGCGGCATACTGTATTTGATGGATGATCAAGACGTAGAGGAGGCTTCATATAAACTTCTTCAGTGAGATCACCATTGAGAAAAGCATTATTGACATCCATCTGAAACAGACTTCATTGTCAAGCAGCAGCAATAACAAGCAGACTGCGAACTGAGGTAAGGCGAGCAACATGAGCAAAAGTCTCATCATAATCAATCCCATACTCTTGAGCAAATTCTTTAGCAACAAGTCGTGCTTTATAACGTTCAATAGATCCATCTGAATGTGTTTTGATTTTGTAAACCCATTTGCATCCCACTAGATTTTTACAAGGAGGAAGATCAACCAAGTCCCAAGTACCAGTCTTTATCAATGCCTGTAATTCATCTTGCATAGCTTGCTGCCAATGAGGATTAGAATAAGCCTCCCTATAGGACTGAGGTTCATGCAAAGAAACAAGAGCAGAGAAACAATGATAATCTCGAAGGTAAGGGGGATGATTTCTTACTCGGGTAGGATATGGTGGAGATGAGTCACCAATGGTCTCTGGTGCAGTATTTACAGGAGGGGCATCATCAGGAACAGACGGTGATGGAGGTTAGACATATGTATGTTCATCATGAGTATTTGCATCAGGCGGAAACAACTCGATAGATGGATTAGTGAAAAGTGGAGGAGGATCTCAAGGTGACACTATGAACTTAGAAAGAGATGAGAACATAATGTGTTCCCATAAAATAACATGACGAGAGATGCGAAGTTTCTTTGACACGGGATCCCAACAACGATACCCTTTGTGTTGAATACCATATTCTAAGAAACAATAAAGTCTTGCACGTGGTTCTAACTTGTGATGCTCTGTGGGAGGAAGAAGAACAAAACAAACACTCCCAAAAACCTTGAGAATATCATAAGGATGGGAAACACCATAAAGGCACCCATAAGGAGATAAATTGTGTTTGGTGACTGAAGAAGGAATACGATTATTAACATAAACAGCGGTAAGGGCAGCTTCACCCCAAAAAGCGTTCAGGACAAGATGATGAAATGAGCATAGATCAAGTGGAATCTAAAATATGATAATGTTTTCTTTCAGCTCGTCCATTTTGTTGATAGATATATGGGCATGATCGTTGTGAAATGCTTCCTTGGACTTTTAAAAATTATTGAATTTTTGAGTCAAGATATTCATTGGCATTGTCGGTCCTCAAAATTTTGATAGTTTTGGAAATTGTGTTTTGATCATGTTTGCAAAGTCAATATAAATTTGAGGTAATTCAGAACGTTATTTCATATGAAATATCCATGTAAATCAAGAATAATCATCAATAAATAAGACAATATTTATATCCTCCCATAGTGGATATAGGTGAAGTTCCACATACATCAGAGTGGACCAAATCAAATGGGGCAACATAATTATGTTTATTATGTTGAAATGATATAGCTGGTTGTTTTCCAAGTTGACAAGAGACACAATGGAAAGACTGATCTGTAACAGAACCTAGTGAACCATTAGAAACTAAAAGACTAAGTTTATTTATCGAGGCATGACCAAGACACATATGCCACAAGTGAAGAGAAGATGGAGTAGATACATCACATAGTTGGGAAAATGATTGGAAGGAAGATGCAGAGAGGTGAGTTCAAACAGACGTCTAATTCTACGGCCTGTCCCAAGAATCTGTCCCGTCTGCGGATCCTGCACATGACAACCATTAGTAAAGAATATCAATTCTAATCCAAGTTCACATAGTTGACCAACAGAAATAATGTTGAATGTAAGTTTGGGAATAAGAAATGTATTTAGTAATGTGAGTGTAGATGTTGATACAAGCATTTGTGAGCCATCTGCAGTGAAAATTGGAGAAATATTTCTGGTATGAGAGGTGGAAGAAAATAACGGGGATTGAGAATTCATATGATTGCAACAACCAGAGTCAAAATACCAAAGAGAATTACCTGAATTGACAGATAAGGCAGTAGAAGTATTGGGATGGGTGGAGAGTATTTGTCTAATGAGTGTTTCTAAGTTACTAGTGGATGTAGGAGAGACATTGACCTCAGAGGTAGCATCAGCAATTGAAATTGCTATCTTGGAGGGCTGACTAGGTCTTGGGGGACGAGTAGGGCACTGCTCAATGGAATGGCCAGACAGCTTGCAGTAGCGACAATCCACCTTCGTGGGACAGTGAGAGGCAATATGGCCTCTTTTCTTGCATTTGTGACATTCAGTAAGACTACATTCAATCAGAGTATGACCAGATTTGTTGCAGGTACGATAAAATTTGCCTCCACCTTTTGAGAAATATTTACCCGCGGTGGCAAGCACAACATCATCGTGAGATGGCTTAAGTAAGCCGAGATGAGTTTCATCAGACAATAACCGAGAGACATCAACTTCTAATATATGTAGAGGAGATTGATGTAACAATGAAGCTCGACAAGATTCAAAATCATAAATAAGGGCCATAAGGAATTGAATTAGCCGCATACGGTCACGGTGTGCCGTATAATTAGTTGCATAAACGGTGCAACTCATTGATGGTTCTGACAGAGCAAGTTGGTCCCAAATATTCTCCATTTGTGCAAGAAAATCAGTAATAGACTGACCTTTCTCTTTTTTCAAATTATGCAACTTTTCCCATAATTGATACTGACTAGAGAGATCAGATTAGGTGTACATGTATCGGATTTTGACCAAAAATGTGTCATTTCCACTATTTTCGGTCATTCTGGACGCAAAGGTAGCCTCAGAATCATCAAAATCAATCCCGATCTTATAATATTTGACAAATGGAAAAATCAGATGATATACAACCCATCTATACCGTCCTCACATGTTCAAACTACCGTCTCTGGGTTCAGGGAATGCGTAGTTTTCTCAATGGTAGGAAACTATGGCGCTATATTAATGGAGATGTAAAGTCCCCCACTCGGCTCACTGATGAAACTGAAGGACAACTTGATGATCGTCTCGAGGATTGAGACAGTAAGAATCATCAAATTCTGACATGGTTCCAGAATACTTCGGTTCCAGCCATTCATCATCAATTTGGCCGCTATGAAACTGCCAAAGAAGTTCAGGATCTGATTGCATTAAGGTACACATCTTCTGATCTCTCTAGTCAGTATCAATTGTGGGAAAAGTTATATAATTTGAAACAAGAGAAAAGTAAGTCTATTACTGAATTTCTTGCACAAATGGAGAATATTTGGGACCAACTTGCTCTGTCAGAACCATCAATGAGTTGCACCGTTGATGCAACTAATTATACAACACATCGTGACAGTATGCGGCTAATTCAATTCCTTATAGCCCTTATTGATGACTTTGAATCTTGTCGAGCTTCATTGTTACATCAATCTCCCCTGTATACATTAGAAACTGCTGTCTCTCGGTTATTATCTGATGAAACTCGTCTCGACTTACTTAAGCCATCTCACGATGATGTTGTGCTTGCCGCTGCAGGTAAACATTTCTCAAAAGGTGGAGGCAAATATTTTCGTACCTACAACAAATCTGGTCATACTCTGATTGAATATAGTCTTACTGAATGTCACAAATGCAAGAAAAGAGGCCATATTGCCTCTCATTGTCCTACTAAGGTAGATTGTCGATATTGTAAGCTGTCTAGCCATTCCATTGAGCAATGCCCCACTCGTCCACCAAGAGCTGGCCAGCCCTCCAAGATAGCAATTACAATTGCTACTGCTACCTCTGAGGTCACTGTCTCTCCTACATCCATTAGTAACTTAGAAACACTCATTAGACAAATACTTTCCACTCATCTCAATACTTTTACTGCCTATCTGTCAATTCTGGTATCACAAATACTTGTAAGTCAGTCTGGCCACATATCAACATCTACACTCACATTACCAATAAATTTCTTATTCCCAAACTTACATTCAACATTATTTCTGTTGGTCAACTATGTGAACTTGGATTAGAATTGATATTCTCTACTAATGGTGTCATGTGCAGGATCGGCAGACGGGACAGATTCTTGGGACAGGCCGTAGAATTAGACGTCTGTTTGAACTCACCTCTCTGCATCTTCCTTCCAATCATTTTTCCCAACTATGTGATGTATCTACTCCATCTTCTCTTCACTTGTGGCATATGTGTCTTGGTCATGCCTCGATAAATAAACTTAGTCCTTTAGTTTCTAATGGTTCACTAGGTTCTGTTAAAGATCAATTTTTCCATTGTGTCTCTTGTCAACTTGGAAAACAACCAGCTATATCTTTTCAACATAATAAACATAATTATGTTGCCCCATTTGATTTGGTCCACTCTGATGTATGTGGACCTTCACCTACAGCCACTATGGGAGGATCTAAATATTTTGTCTTGTTTATTGATGACTATTCTCGATTCACATGGATATTTCTTATGAAACAGTGTTCTGAACTGCCTCGAATTTATATTGACTTTGCAAACATGATCAAAACATAATTTTCCAAAACTACCAAAATTTTGAGGACCGACAATGCCAAGAAATATATTAACTCGAAAATTCAACAATTTTTAAAAGCCCAATGAACCATTTCACAACGATCATGCCCTTATACCTCTCAACAAAATGGATGAGCCTAAAGAAAACATCGTCATATTTTAGATTCCACTCAATCTATGCTCATTTCATCCTCTTGTCCTGAACGCTTTTGGAGTGAAGCTGCCCTTACGGCTATTTATGTTATTAATCGTATTCCTTCTTCAGTCACCAAACATAATTTTACTACTTATATGTGCCTTTATGGTGATTCCCCTCCTTATGATCTTTTCAAGGTTTTTGGGAGTGTTTGTTTTGTTCTTCTTCCTCCCACAGAGCATCACAAGTTAGAACCCCGTGCCAGACTTTGTTGTTTCTTAGGATACGGTATTCAACACAAAGGGTATCATTGTTGGGATCCCGTGTCAAAGAAACTTTGCATCTCTCGTCATGTTATTTTATGGGAACACGTTATGTTCTCATCTCTTTCTAAGTTCACAGTGTCACCTTCAGATCCACCTCCACTTTTCATTAATTTATTTATCGAGTTGTTTCCACCTGATGTAGGTACTCATAGTGAGTATACAGATGTTCAACCTCCATCACTGCATGTTCCTGATGATGCCCCTCATGCGGACACTGCACCAGAGACCATTGGTGACTCATCTCCACCCTATCCTACCCGAGTAAGAAATTATCCCCCTTACCTTCGAGATTATCATTGTTTCTCTGCTTTTGTCTCTTTTCATGAACCGCAGTCCTATATGGAGGCTTCTTCTATTCCTCATTGGCAGCAAGCTATGCAAGATGAATTACAGGCATTGATAAAGACTGGTATTTGGGACTTGGTTGATCTTATTCCTTGTAAAATTCTAGTGGGATGCAAATGGGTTTACAAAATAAAAACACATTCAGATGGATCTATTGAGCGTTATAAAGCACGTCTTGTTGCTAAAGGATTCACTCAAGAGTATGAGATTGATTATGATGAGACTTTTGCGTCTGTTGCTCGCCTTACCTCAGTTCGCAGTCTGCTTGCTATTGTTGCTGCTCGGAAATAGAGTCTGTTTCAGATGGATGTCAATAATGTTTTTCTCAATGGTGATCTCACTGAAGAAGTTTATATGAAGCCTCCTCCAGGTCTTGATCATCCACCAAATACAATATGTCAACTACGACGTGCCTTATATGCTTTGAAGCAAGCTCTTCGTGCATGGTTTGCCAAATTCAATACCGCTGTCAGACAGATTGGATTCACCTCCAGTCCATATGATTCGGCCTTATTTCTTTGAAAATGTGAAAAGGGTATTGTGATATTACTTCTTTATGTTGATGATATGATTATTACTGAAGATGATATTTCAGGCATAGCAGATCTAAAGCAGGCTCTTAGTCAACAATTTGAAATAAAATATCTTGGTCCTTTGAGTTATTTTTTAGGCATTGAGGTTATTTTTTCTGATGATGGTTATCATCTATCGCAAGCCAATTATGCCTCTGATATTCTTTCTCGAGCTGGCCTTACAGATAGCAAGACAGTTCCAACTCTAATTGAGTATAATATTCGTCTTACACCTATAGATGAAGATAACACTCTCCTTGATGATCCTACTCTCTACAGACAATTGGTTGGAAGCCTCATTTATCTTAAAGTCACTCGACCAGACATTTCTTATGCAGTTCACATTATCAGCTAGTTCATGATCGCTCCTCGTTCTACTCATTATGTTGCAGTGCTTCACATTCTTCGTTATGTTAAAGGAACTCTCTTTACTGGTCTCCATTTTTCTGCTACTTCATCATTGATTCTTCGAGCCTATTTTGATTCTGACTGGGCAGGAGACCCTACTGATCGTCGATCAACTACGGGTTACTATATTTTTCTTGGTGACTCACTTATTTCGTGGCGCAGCAAGAAACAGACATTGGTTGCCCGCTCAAGTACTGAGGCTGAATATAGAGTTGTTGCTGCTACTACAACTGAACTTCTATGGTTACGTTGGCTTCTAGAAGATATGGGAGTCCATCAACCATCATCTCTCACTCTTTATTGCGACAACAAAAGTGCTATTGAAATAGCACATAATGATGTTTTTCATGAACGCACCAAACACATTGAGATCGATTGTCATTTCATTCGCCAACACATTGTTTGTGGCACTATTTTCTTGAAGTATCTCAAATCCACTAATCAGCTAGCTGATGTCTTCACCAAATCATTTCTTCTGAGACGTTACACTACACTTGTTAGTTGTGTGTTATGTTGTTAGTAGTTGTGTTGTGTTGTTAGTAGTTGTGTAGTTGATAGTTGTGTAGATGTGTTTAATATAGTAGTTATGTATTTATTATGGTAGTTGTGTATAATGGCTATATAAAGGCCTCTCATTGTAATTCTAAACTCAAGCAAATGTTTATAGACATTTTCTTCTCAAATTCTCACAGATATCACATAATCATCTAATTTTGAAATTGAAAATCAAATTAATATTTAGTAATATCAATTCGTTTTTTTAAAAAATCAATGACTTAAGTTTATAATTAAGGATTTTAAGTTTTTTTTTTTTTTAATGTAGTACAATTTCTATAGATATTCTAATCATATTTACAATTAATAGAATGAGAATCAAATTAGAGTCTTTAGAACTCAATTCAATGTATGAGGCCAAATGTCAGTAGGGGTGTGTAAACCCATGTATATATTTTTTAAGCCTCGAACTAAAATATTACGTTTTAAAAATATTTGTTTTTGGCAACTCCAACTCCCATATTTTGTAAAATTATTTGAAAAGTAAAAAAATGATTACATTTTACATTTAAATCACTCTAAATAGAGGCCCTAATCAGAGCAGTAGATCCTCACATTTCACCAGTGCGCGCAAGAATTTCCACTTAATAATTATTTTTTTTTTGAAATATATACATATAAAAAAACAAATTGAGGAGTTTGAGGACTGCGATGGCATTTTAGTTATTTATTTATTTATTTGTATAAGACAAACAAAAATAATAATAAAATAATTGTAATTAGTTGATTTTTTTAAAGATGAAATGAAATTCATTCATAAAAATATTACAGTGATATAATTACATGGCTATAAAATATCGAAAAATTTTTTAGGATATTCTAATACTTAAATTTAGTTAGGATAAATCTAACAACATAATGTAATATATGCATTATGTGTTTCCTGAAACTACAGAAATACAAGAAGAAAAAGATATGGAGAAAAAAGACAAACATATGGAAAATGATAAAGGAAACAAATGGAAGGATGGGTGGGTGGAAAAAGAAGCTTAGGGAGAAAGGGGGTCTGGTAGTGGCAGATCTGCAAAAATTAAGAGGGAGCTAATGACACGTTCAAAAAGTGTTCTTTACTCCCAAGTATAAGAGTGTCGAAGTAATAAAACAACTTGATAAGTCATGGGTCGATCCACAATGAATAGATTTAGTAAAATAAAATAATAATTTGAGTAAAAATAAAAGTGCTTAATTTGTTTGAAGTGATTGAAAATTTTAAATTAGACTGCAACAATAAAATAAAATACTGGGGTTATGGGATCCACTTTTAATATTTCAAATTTAGAAATCTCAATTTTTATAATATATAATTGTCAATATTACCCAGTTAATTTAATTCAGGAATTAATTATGTCAAAACAAATAAAATGAGTCATAAAGGCAGTGATAACTTTTGTCTATAACAAGTCCAATTAGGTACTTAATTATGCAAAATAAATAAAACCAGTCATATAAGCGGTAATAAAGTTTGTCAATAATTAATCCAGATTTAAATTAAGTATTAATTATTAGATTATAATTTATATATTATAATATAAGTGAGATTAATCTATATTTTTATATTAAAAGCTTCACCATTTACCCCAGCAAAAAAAAATTAGCTACTCATAATTTAAATAAAAACACACATTATTTTATTATTGTAAGAAAAATAAAATACAAGAAAGCTTTAAAAATAAAACACACAATAGCTGAAATTCTACAAATTTTCAGAGATAAATGTGGAAATCAGACTGACTAAATTGAGGTGCTGAGCACCTATATTTATAGAGGTGCTCGCACCTCTGCCATTGCAAATGAAATTTGCAATTGCAATCACTCCACCAAATATGCGATGTTGACAATCCACCTTTCGGTAGATTGGCAACATCCAAATTTTTTTTATTTGACTTTAATAATTACATATAACATACTTTGTATTATTCATCATTTTCGGCCTTGCAAAATTTTAGAATTAAAAAATCCTGTCAACAACGAAGTTGTAGATTTTTTAGTCTTCTTTCATCTGGAACTGATATTGCCTCAATCCGATATCAGAGTAAAAAGATATGGCCAAAATACGAATATTACGCATGGTTGAAATTTTCGAATTTGTACACTGTTAAAACGACTTTTCAAGTTTTTGGCTTCCAAAATCCAAATGTCACGTATATTTTTTAGCTATGCATCC
>SKCR01031789.1:0-187248 GCA_019454045.1 Zanthoxylum bungeanum
TGATCTATATCAGGCGTAGTAATACGTAGTATACGTAGTATTGCGTATTTCGATCCAGCATTGAATGATCACGTGCTAGGCCTAGGGTGGAATTGTGTCTGCCCCGTACGAAGCAATATCAGATGTCTGGTAACTAGTCTCTATAATCGGCTATACATTACCTAGTCATCAATATCCCGATAGCTAAAGCATTTAAGAGAATGAGTTCCGTATCATAGTGACCATCATCTCCATATGACTGAAGTGATATTCCGTCTTAACATCACACCAACACACTACAATTCTCAATATACCCATCATTGTCGTACACAGAACCTATTTAAGCCCTGGACGACCTCAACCAAGTATATTGATTGTCGCAAGTATTAGCGGTGCAAAGTATCAGGTTAAGACCAAATACACCTACCCTGATTTCGGACTTCCATAGACACATAGTCATACTACCAATGGAATTCCGAGGGGTCTATCCAGAGCGAAGCTATTTCCCGTACCATCGGTAAAACACAACCTCCTATTACACTTGCATGAGTATCCTATACCCAAATATATGAGAACTATGCCGTTGTGCCCTCACAAACGCGCACAAGTGTAATACTAGTCTTTTACGTTATATCGATGTCCAATCTCGATAATACTCTGACTATGGATATTTAATGATTTATCTTTCGTGACTGATACTGTCTCATATCATTCTTAGTCCATGAACAAATCATAGGGACCTCCTATCATTTATATATCTAGGTGATCTAATCATAAATGATAAGAGAGCAATCTCCTTTGTCACATAGTTAATTTGTATAACAACACCATGATCTGTACAAATAGTGACGCTATAGGTCATAATTGTCCAACAACAGGTTCATCTCCAAGTCCACAGACAAGAGTTTTCTGTTCTTTTCAGCTTGAAAAAGGCCAACAGCATCGAATGGACTTCTGCTTGTGAAGAAGCGCTGAAAGGACTCAAGAGATATCTTAACACTCCACCTTTGTTATCAAATCCACTCGACAAATAGAGGCTCTATCTCTACTGGGAGTTCAGAACGCGCGGTTAGCGCATTTTTATTCAGAGAAGGGTGGAAGCTAAACTCCCAGTCTACTACGTAAGCAAAGCCCTGCTGGGAGCAGAATCACGCTACCCGTTAATGGAGAAGTTGGTATTCGCTCTGATTACAGCTGCAAGAAAGATCAGACCCTATTTTCAGGGACATCCGATCACGGTATACACGACATATCCTTTGAGAAGCATACTCCATAAGCCAGAACTATCAGGGAGATTAATGAAGTGGGCAATTGAACTTGGAGAACATGATATTATGTACCTGCCTAAGACCGCCATCAAATCTCAAGCTTTAGTGGACTTCGTGGCCGACTTCACTCTCAGCCTACTGGCTGCAGCTAAAACAGAAGTCTGTTCTATCCACCCGACTATTCCGTGGAAACTTGTAGTCGACGGGTCTAGTAACAAAAATAGGTTCGGCCTTGGGATAATGATTACCACTCCGGAAAGCGACATTCTACATCAAGCAATCAAGTGAAGTTTTAGAGTTACCAACAACGAAGCAGAGTACGAAGCACTGATTGATGGGTTGTCCTTAGCCAAAGAACTCGGAGCTAGAAAGATATAAGTTAAGTCTGATTCGCAGTGAGTGTCAACCAGATCCAGGGGTCCTATCATGCACGAGGTCTACAGATGGCATCCTACTTACAAGAGGTAAAGGATATTCAGTTGACATTTGAGGAATTTACCATAACCGAAGTCCCAAGAAGCGAGAACTCCCAAGCAGATGCTCTGGCCACCCTTGGATCAACAATGGAGGGAGACAAACCAAACACAATACTAGTGGTATATTTGAACTGGATAGCAATGTGGAAGAAAGAAAGAATGGTCGTATCGGTCAATTCAGTCGACACTTGGATATCATCTATTGTTAAATATTTACAAGAAGGCGTGCTTCCAGATGACAAAATCCAAGCCAGAAAAGTCCAGAGACAGTCTGTGAGGTTCGCAATATTTGACGGTCAGCTGCTAAGAAGATTTTTTTCGGGATCTTACTTGAAGTGCCTCACACACGACGAAGCGCATCATGTGTTGACGGAGCTGAATGAGGGGGAATGTGGGAACCACTCCGGAGGTAGGAGCTTGGCTCTTCGAGCCCATTCGATAAGATACTACTGGCCGACGATGAGGTCCAACGCAGCCGAATTCACTAAGAGGTGCGACAAATGTCAAAGGTTTGCTCCAGTTTCACATCTCCCACCACAAAAACTCAATCCCATCATGTCTCATTGGTCGTTCATGAAGTGGGGAATAGACATCGTAGGAAAACTCTTAGCCTCACCAGACCAGCGTGTCTACATGCTTGTGCTGACAAATTACTACTCGAAGCGGATCAAAGCTGAATCATTCGCCATAGTACGCGATAAAGAGGCACAAACATTCGTCTGGAAGAATATCATCTATCAGTTTGGCATACCGAAATAAATTGTGACTGACAACGGTTCGCCATCACTTTCAAGACTTCTGTAGGAATTGGGGCATAAAGTTGAGTTTCTCAACCCTACGCTTCCCACAAGCGAATGACCAGGCCGAGTCGTCCAACAAAACGATTCTGAATACTTTGAAGAAGAGATTAGAGAAGGCTAAATGTGCTTGGGCGGATGAACTTCCAGGGGTGTTGTGGTCCTACAGGACGACAACCCGATCTTAAACAGACGAAACTCCATTCACACTGGTATTTGGAACGGAAGCAGTAATACCGACTGAAAGACCCATCCCGTCCCCACGCTACCAATGGCTCGACGAAGAATCAAATTGACAGCTCTTGAATTTCAATCTCGACACGATGATGATGAATAAGGGATCGAGCTTCCATTTGACTGGCTGCTCATCAATAGAGATGCCAGATTCTTCGAAAAAAATGTCAGGAGCTGAACATTCAAGCAAAGAGATTGGGTCTTACGCAGAGTATTCCAGAACACAAAGGAGATTGGAGATGGTAAGCTGGGACCAAACTGAGAAGGTTTGTACCTCGTCATAAAAGTTGTCGGGAAGAGGAGCCTAAAAGCTACAAACCGTGGAACGGGACTCCCGTCCGCAAATAGTTGGAACGTCATTCATCTTAAGCGATTCATCTGGTAACACTTACAATGTTTTGTTATTTTCGAAGTAGTTGCCTTTCTTTCGCAGAGTATTTAGTTGTCTTTCGAACATGTGAAATAAAGAAATTTGTAAAAGTCATTCGACTGATTGGAATAAAAATTCATTCATTAGAATCATTCATTAGAGAATAATCTCATACGACAAAATAGAGTGCCTTGTTCAAAACATCGACATACTTCTCTTCCATTTGACCAAGTAGTTTGCTTTATAAAAAATGTTAACAACAACCTTAAGTACATTAGAATATAGAGTCCTTAAACTTCAAAGAGCACTGGCTGGATCTTCTTCAGCAGCCGCTGGAACACTGGCAGAGAAAGAAACATCTTCTTGAACTTCAGGCTCCACCCTCGCTTCAGTATCGACCACAGCCGGTCCAACATCCTCTCATTCCTTCAATCGTTCCTCGACCACTCCCATTTCAGCTTCATAAATTTCCACTGACTCTACCTCGCCTTTCCTTGACTCGACTTCACCACATTTTTCTGCTTCACCACCCTCAGTCGACGAGGAAAGCCCAGCTATAAGTCTTTCATACTCCCGAATCCACTTCTCAGGCTTCTAGTCGACATGCTTCCCAACGAGATATTCCTTCATCAAATCATATCTGTCTTTCATCATGGAGTCGATGGCAATTTCCTCCATTTGCTCTAGCATTTGTTCAATTTCCTTTTTCACGCTCTCAAAACTTTGCTTATAGCTGTCGATCGTTAATTCAGACGTTTCCTTCTCCATTTTCAAAGTAGCCTTAACTTCTTTCAACTCCTTCTCGATCCCCCTTTCCTTTCTTTGAGAAGCGGCCAGCCCAGACTTTTGGCCGTAGAAACCTAAGTTTTGAAACTGCCATTTGGGTAGTAAAAAATAAATTAGGAGACTGTTATATGTATCTAGTTTGACTAGGAACGTTATCTCTGTATCTAGTTTAACCCGTTGCGGGTACACCTTTATATTCCTAAAACCGGGGTGTTTTTTGTTTATAAGATAATATCGAGATATCTACATTAGATGTAAATAATGGTCTTTATATTTTGAATATAAATGAATCTCAAACATATAATATGACAAACAAAGCTCAAAGTGAATAAATTTGTTGAGAGACTTAAAAGTGGCATTGTTGTCTGTGACACATTAACAAGACTCGTATATCCACACTTTCGAAGCGTGGATACTAGGACGTATTTGATTCTAATTCAAATGATGTCTACGAATCTAGTTTATTAGGCAAAGTGCCTAAAACACACCTTTTACTTGGTTAAAAGTGCAAGTGCCACCGATCTGTTAGCCATCGTTCATGGTGACGTAAGTGGGCCCATATCTAGCTAGGCTAGAGGTGGATATATACTTCGTAACCTTTACGGATGTGGCATCGCGTTACGGTTATGTGTATCTTATGAAACGCAAGTCATAAAATTTTGAGTAATTCAAAGAGTTTCGACATGAAGTAGAAAACAAACCGATAAAAGTATTAAAAACATTACGGTTGGGACATAGTGTAAAATACTTAAACATAGAGTTTAAGATTACTTGAAGAGTATGGTATTCTTCAAAGTGGACTCCTCCCGGGACACCTCAATTTGACGGTGTGTTCGAACGGAGAAATCGAACTTTGTTTAGACATGGTAGGTTAATGATGAGTCGCTCTGAGCTACCAATATCCTTCTAAGGATACGCATTAAACAATGCAATACTTATTTTGAATAAGGTTCCATAAAAAATATGTTAGACAGACTTCATATTAGATATGAACAGGAAAGAAACCAAGTTTCTCATTCCTGAAGATTTGGGAATGCTGGGCATTCGCTAAATATTTGGATGGTACCAAATCGGATAAGTGCATATTTGTAGGTTGTCCTAGGGAAACCAAAGTATAGTACTTATACAACTCACAAGAGGACAATGTAATTGTTGCAATCCATGCGGTTTTCCTAAGAGGAATTCCGATATGCAGTGGTAAGTGAGAGGAAAGTAAAACTCGATGAAAATCAGAGTAATACTGTTCCAGGCACTGAGTCATCACGGAACACCAATAGTTCATCAGGGATGAAACTGTATTAATAATCTTCGAATACACAAGAACCATGTAGGTCGGAGAGAGTCAGAAAATAACCTGGGAGGTATGGGTTTCTGATCTCACCTCATGTAGATGTTAATCTTATTGAGGATATTTAACCGGATACGTATGAGGAAATGATATAAGGTATCGATTATTTTTATGGTAAAGTGCCATGAAGTCCGAAATGGATTCCATGTATACCGACCATGTTTGGACACTGGTTGATGTACCAGAAGGCATTATGCCTATTGGTACTAAATGTGTCTTCAAGGAAGACAGACATGGATGGAAACATACAAATATACATAACCAGGCTTGTACAGAAAGGTATCGTCAACGATATAGTGTCGACTACGACTAAATTTTTCACCTGTTGCCATGATTAAATCCATTTGGATAATGCTTGCTAATGCTGTATATTTCATTTATGAAATATGGAAAATGGATGTCAAAATCGCTTTCCTTAATAGAAACCTTTTTTAGGATGTTTATATACATCCTGACGGTTTTTTCATGCCAAAACATGCAAACAAGGTTTGCAAGTTAAATCAATCCATTCATGGATTGAAGCAAGCATTACGTTCTAGGAACCAACGTTTTGATAAGATCATAATGGTATATGATTTCATTCAAAACGAAGATGATTCTTGTGTATATAAGAAGGTTAGTGGGGGAGCGCACTGACAATAAATGTCCTATAAGTTGATTGATATATTGCTTCTTAGCAATATAACATTCCCATAAATAAATCGGTGAAAGCTTGGATTTCATTAAATTCTCCATGGTATACCTGGGAGAAGCATGTTTTATTCTAGGAATAAAGATCTACTGAGATAGATCTAGAAAGCTGCTGACAACCCTCCCAGAGTTCGTACGTTTTTCAAATATGTGTGACCTGATGTCTCATATGCTTTGCGCATATGTAGATGCTAAGGGCCAATCCGGGTGATGGTCTGGATTAATGTAAAGAACATCCTTGAGTATCTTGGACGAACTAAGGATTCTTTCTGGAAATATGGGGAAAGGAGAACTTGAGGTGACTAGGTTCACCGCTCAAAGTTTCCAAACCGATAAAGATGACTTTAAGTCGCAATAAGGGTACATATTTAGTTTGAATAATGGAACAGTGAGCTGGAAATCTTCCAATCAAGATACTGTTGCCGAATAAATAACAAAAGCGGAACATTGCTGCAGCTGAGGCAGCAATAGAAGTATTTTGGATCTATATAATCCTAATTAGATTAGGAGTAGTTTTGTTAGCAGCTGGGCTGGGCTACAGCACAGGCTAAGGAACCACGGTCTCATCAATGATCCAAGTATGTACTTCGACTAATTCATCTGATTCGTCGATCATACATCGTGGCGATGTGATGATCGAATAAATGCATCAGATGATAACCTTGAAAATCCGCTGATGAAAGCTGTTTCTCAGCAGAAATTTGAGCAAATCGTACATAGTCAGATGTTAGACACTGGAGTGATTGGCTATAGGCCAAGTGGGAGATTGTTGGACAATTATGACCCATAGTATTACTATTTGTACAGAACATGGCGTTGTTGTACAAATTAATTATGTGACAAAGGAAATTGCTCTTTTATCATTTGTAATTGGATTACCGGGATATATAAATGATAAAAGTCCATATGATTAGTACAAGATTAATAAGATATGAGACAATATTAATCCATGTAAAGTTTAATCATTAAATATCCCTAGTCGTAGTACTATCGAGGCTGTACATTGATAATGCGGAATATGCTAGTAGTGCACTTGTACGTGTTATGGAAGCGTAACGACATAGTTCTCATATATTTGGGTATTGGATACTCATGCAAGTGTAATAGGAGTTCTTTTTACCGATGGTACAGAAAAACTTCGCTCTGGATAGACCCTTAGGAATCCCATTGGTAGTATGACTATGTGTCTATGGGAATCCGAATCAGAGTAGGTGTATTTAGTCTTAACCTGAGACTTACATCGCTAATACTTGCGATGATCAATATAATTTGGTTTAGGTCGTCCGGGGCTTTAACAGGTTATGTGTACGCCTCTTCTGGGTATACTGAGAATCTTAGTGTATTAGATGTGATGTCAAGATGGAAGTATCACTTCAGTCATATGGAGATGATGATCACGCAGGATACAGAACTGGTACTCTTATATACTGCAGCTATCGGGATAATATGACAAGGTCATGATTATCCGATTATAGATACTAGTTACCAGAGATCCGATATATGCTTTGTACGGGGCAGACACAATTCCAGCCCCGTGACTAGTATGTGACATTCGATACTGGATCGTAATACGCAATACTACGTATACTACGCCTGACAAAGATTACACATTCCTTTAAAGAATATTTCTAGATAATTGGGTAGGCACAGTGCTTTGCTAGAAGCCAACCACGTCTTGTAAATTGGTGAGAACGTGGTACTGGGTATACACGTATTCGGATAGTCCGATGACCGTATTTACTATCAACATATCCATGGATCTCTTGGGTCGCTTCCCAAAGATCCACCGTTGAGATTTGACTCGAACAGAAAATTAATATGGAATTAATTATGAGAGAGAAAATTAATCTGGGATTAATTACGACAATAATTAATCTGGGAATTAATTATAAAGAAAGAATTAATCTGGGATTAATTGCATCGAGATTTATCTGGGATTAAATTCGTCGAGAAGAGAGAACGCGATTAATTTAGAATTAATCGGTAAAGTAAAATTTAATAGTGAAATTAGATTTTACTATTTAATTATTTAAATTGGGCTAAAATAATATATTAGATATATTAAATGAAATCGGATTTCAAAGCGGAATTAAAATTAGATTTTAATTCAAGCGAATAAATTAATTTAGAATTAATTCGTAAGCGACTTCCGTAATAATTTTGCTAGGCATTATTATTTAATTAAATTAGATTTAATTACGTCACGACGACGGAAAATTCATTTAGTCGGATTAAACGAACCGGGCCCAAAGTTTGTGTAAATCCAACTTGAATTTGGAATTCAAATTTGGGTGGGACCCACATCACTTACATCACATGTCATTTTTGGCGATAGAAGTGGTTCGCAACTTTAATTGTTGGGCATTAATCACGCATCACACATTATTTAAAGTTAAGTTTTGGAAACAAAAGGTGACTATTCATCTCCTCCCAAAAAGTCTCTCTTGGTCGAAAATAATGCTTATTGGAGGAGAAATTTTTTCTTTCAATTTTGTTCAAGCTAGCACTTAAAGGAGTGGATCAGGGTGATAGGGAAATTCACCCAAGTGTTGGAAACACTCAAGAAGGACTTAGAGCTTCCACCGAAATGCATAAAAAGTTTTGAACTCATCCGATCAATGTGAGTATTTTCTGCAACTCGTTTGATTTTATTCACACACAAATCACTCTTAGACGATCTTGGCTTGTTCTAGGAACACTAACCGTTCTCCATACTTTCGACTTATTCACACTACTGACTTGAGCGTTAGAGTGCCTACGGCTCCCACCACACCGGTGGGGAGTAACATTCTCACTCTTTCTACCCTTATTTTGCAGGTTCGCTGATGCCCTTCATTTGAATCCTCAATTGTGGAATGTCTTAGATCAAAAATCGAGGTAATAAGATAAAATGGTGGAATGTCTATAAAATAATGCAATTATTTTTGTTTCATAAGAACAACAGCTTCAAGCAAAACAATATCATTAGAATCAGAACTATTAACATGCTCAAATAGGGTACCAACAATATTCAAACTTTCAATAAGAAATAAATATGTTGTAGGAGAATAAACTTCGTTAAAAACTTGTGTAGCATCATTACGATTTTTTAAAATATCTAATAAAAAATTCACAAATTTCTCATTGACTAGGAAAAAGTGTGATATGTTGAGAAAAGAACTACATAATGTATCTTTATATTGAAAAGCTTGACATAAAAGAAAATAAGTTGAATTCCAACGTGTTGGAATATCTAGTGAAAATTTATCACTTTAATCTCATTTAATTTACAAAATTTGGCACATTATCTCATAATTTGAGAATATGACAAAATACAATTAAGTGCAATCTTAATAAGATCAATCAAAGATGCTAAACAAGTCAGACCATCTTGAACACATAAATTAAGGACATGACATGTGCAACGAATATGAAAAAATCGACCTCCCAAATAAGGTTGGCATATTTCTGGTAAATCTTTAATTGATGCAGTATTTGCAGATGCATTATCAAAATCAATTGTTAAAATTTTACCCAACAGACCATATTCATCAAAAATTACTTTCATCATTCTATAAATATTTTGTGTAGTATATTCTTCATCAAAAACTCTAAATGTAATAAGTCATTTTTTCATGATCCATGATGCATCAATCCAATGACAAGTCATACTCATATATGAGTGTGTTCGCCAATGATCACTCCAAATATCAGAACAGATAGAAACACAATCTTTAATATCCTTAAATGTTTCATTTAAAATAATTTTACCATCTTTGTATAATTTAAAAATGTAACGTGTTGTTATATTTCTAGTCATTCTACGAGTAGCAAGAATTAAAGCATTCTGAACGTAACTAGTAAAAGTAATTTTTTCACCAAAACTTAAAGAAAGATGTATCATACAAGTTAATTTAGCAATTTTTTCTCTATTTTTAGCATCATAATATTTAAATAAATCTAAAGAACTCATACCTCTACTAGATGATGCGTACTTTACCATTTGTGTTTGTGTTGTATCAAGTCCAATTTTAATGGCATGATGTCTTTCCAAGTGCTTGTTCATATTACCATATCCACCAGTAAATTTGTAAGAAACATAATGGTTGCATACTGTTCTTGGACCTTCATTATCAGTCTCGATTAAATGAAAATGAATTTTGAAAATACCAGAGGAATAAGACTTAACTTCTCTTCTCCGTGAACTGATACTAGGGCCACTCTATTGGGTTGTCACATTTGGCATTGTGTTCTCAGATGAGCTTGCCATTTTTTGTTAAAGAAATTTTAAGGAATGAGAGAATTGAGAATGAGGAATTATAGAATTGAGAATTTATGTGTTGAATAAATGAAAATTGATTTCTATTTATAGAGTTTAAATATTTTTATGATATCTAAAATGCCCCTAAAATTAACCGTTATATTAATATTATTAATTGTAATTTAATAATTTTTTATTATATTTTTTTGAAAATATGACAGGGAGCCGTTACTCCCTGCCATAGGCCTAACAACTACTAGCATTTGGGCATGATCACCCAACAGCTAGTAGCCGGTGGGAGTTACGATTCCAACCAGAACTGTTTGGTTCCGGTGAGAGTTACGGTTCTAACCGGAACAGTTTGGTTCCAATTGGAACCGTTGAATGATGACCGACAAATCACTAATCAAAACTTGATCCTTGATTCACACACGTTATACGTAAGTGCACGTGTCGTACAAGTAGTATAAAAATATCGATCCCACGAGGACTTATTTATAATTTATTAATTATTGAATCTATTTATTTAAAAGTATCTAATTTGGGGTGAGAAGAGAATGATTGCTGATTGGTTGGTTGAATGTGGATTTGTTAAATAAATAAATAAAAACACAAAAAAAAACTAAGGAAAGTAACAAAAGAAAAGGCAAACCATCTAGGTTGTGAATCCACATAATATTATTCTAATAATGAATTGATTCTCTAATATAAGTGTAATATATTAGTTTGTTAATCTGGAACACGAAGATATTGTTGGGATGTATGCCCTAGAGCTACATATGATTTTAACGACTTTATTTATTTTGAAATAAAATGATGCATTATTGATTTATCAAAGTGTTTGTTTAATTTTCACATATTATGAATTATCTTGAATACCTTAGATTACTTATATGCCTTCAGACTTAGTGTATGAGTGTCATACACAAGAGGATTTAAGTCTGAAGTTAGTAATCTTAAATAGTCCATAGAGAGCAAACAAAGCGGGTATTTTGTTTGTGGTTTATCTATAGTTGTGGTCCATTCTATATTTGTATGACGACCTTGATCTGGGATCGTCCATGTATAGACAATAGAATGAATGCACCTTGTATGATGTGATCATATAGGACTGGACGCAGATGGAAATGCCATTCTTTTAATATCCGTTAAACAAAGAAAGTCATTTCGATCTACTAGATGGTCATATATGGATTGATCTTAATCCTGAGTGTACTACGAACTCCTGCATGACAGGCTATGTCTTTGATTTACAAAGGTGAGGTTGGTGTAGCAATCCCGACCAATAGCTATGTACTTTGGGGGCATGGTCTGTTATGTAGCTGGGAACGTTTTACATAGATATGGAGTTCACTCATTCTTACGAGAAGTATGTGAGTATCTTTCTTAAGGGTTGATTCGGTACTTGAACGGTTAGAGCGCTCAAGTCTTTCTATTACGAATAGAAAGATTAAAATTCATAATGGTTTTAAATAAATGTGATGAGTGGTAATTATATCACTATTTCCCACTCATTTAACCTAATATTTTATATAGTTTCTTGAGTTTTGTGAATATTTTGATGTGTTTTGTGTTATTTTGTAGATAAATAAAGTTCCAGGATATTCTGGAGGTGATCTGGACCAAAACAGTGAAAATTGGAATAAAGGGCATTTTTGTAATTTGTCCGCGTCACGCGGGTAAGCCCTTGGAGTCGCGATGCCTAACGTGCGCCGAACAGTGCTAACGTGCACCGGGTCCACAAGTCAAAATCTGAGAAAATTTGACTTTGCTAACGTGCGCTGTGCCACGTGTCACCATCACAACCGATCTGCTAACGTGCGTCGTGTCATGTGTCATGTTGGATAATATGACCTATAGCGTCACAATTTGTACAGATCATAGTGTTGTTGTACAAATTAACTATGTGACAAGGAAATTGCACTCTCATCATTTGTGATTAGATCACCTTAGATATATAAATGAAGAGAGGTCCATATGATTAGTTCCTGGATTGAGATGATATGAGACAGTATCAGTCCACGAATGATTAATCATTAAATATCCCTAGTCGTAGTATTATCGAGACTGGACATCGATAATACAGAATAGGCTAGTATTGCACTTGTGCGCGTTGTGAGGGCACAACGGCATAGTTCTCATATATTTAAGTATAGGATACTTATCTAAGTGCAGTAGGAGGTTGTGTTTCACCGATGGTACAGGAAACAGCTTCGCTCTGGATAGACCCCTCGGAATCCCATTGGTATTATGACTATGTGTCTATGGGAGTCCGACATCAGGGTAGGTCATGTATATCCGATTATAGAGACTAGTTACCAGACATCCGACATGTGCTTCATACGGGGCAGACACATATCCAGCCCCAGGCCTAGCACGTGACTATCTGATACTGGGCCGATATACACAATACTTAGTAGACTACGCCTGATATAGATCCTTATATATTCTGTAAGAATATGTCCGGAGAATGGGAAGACTTGGTGCTTTGCTAGGAGTCGACCTTGTCTCGTAAATCGGTAGAACGTAGTACTTGGTACGTACGTGATTCGGATACTCCGACGACCGCATTTACTGCCAACTTATCCGGGATCTCATGGGTCGCTTCCCGATAATCCACCGATGACGCATAACTCGCACTCTTAAATAATCTGGGATTATATAGTAGAGAGAGAAAATTAATCTATGATTAATTACAGAGATATTTTATCTGGGATAAAATATCGTCTCTAGAGAGAGATAATGATTAATTTGGAATTAATCGGTAAATTAATATATTCGATATATTAAATGAAATTAGATTTCGACGCGGAATTAAATTAGATTTTAATTCGGGCGAACGAATTAATTTAGAATTAATTCGTTAGCGACGTGAATAGTGAATTCTCTAGGCGTAATCATTTAATTACGACGCGACGAAAAATTCGCTAATTGAGAATTAGCGAACCCGAGCCCGAGTGTGATTGCGAGCGCATTCGTATTTCGAATACGAGTGCGGCAACGCAAGTCACATCAAGCGTCAAATCATTCGTCACATCAAGCGTCAAATCAATAGTCACTTTGAGTGATGGGATTGATTGATGATGAGTGATTGACACACATCAAGTCACTTTTTAAAGTGACAATGAATAGTTGATGGGTGTTGTTGTAATAGTAAAAGTTGGTGGGAGTATTTACCATTTTATTTATTTGATTTATTATTTGGTAAATGCTTTATATATTTTATGGAAAATATATAAACCTTTTTTGAAAAGGTTTTACTAACTAATTTACACAACTTTATCTCTCCATTTTTTCTTTCTCCATCTCTCACGCCCAAAGCTTGAAAAGCTCACTGGTTTTGAACCATTTTGGCGTGACTTTGAGGGAAGCAAAGAGTGGATTTTATGGTAAAAATCCAAGTGCTAGCACACTTACGACACTTGCGAAGGTGGTATGGAGGTTCACCCATGAGTCGGGATTCGTTTGACGCAATCTTGGAGCTCATTTTCGCAGCTCAAAATTCTGATTTGGAGGGCAGTGAACTGCACACAGTTGGCACCAAAACAATGGGTTTTTTGGGCTTCATTCGTCTTCAAATCGTCTCAACCGATCGATGTGAGTATTTCGCTACCTCCTTTGATGTATTCACACATGTTTTCATTGCTTGTTTGATCTTGGGACCTAGATAAAACCTAACAATGGCATCAAGAGCTATAGGTTCAAGCATGAAAATGTAGGGCTTAAAATTGGGTACTTTGTATTTGAGCATGATTTTATGAAATTGGATGTTTGAGCATGCTTAATATATGTTATATTGAAGATTGATTTGATCAATTTCAACAAAATGTGATTGGATCAAATTTGCCCAAATTATTCCCCTTGGCCGAATGTAATGTGAATTTTGGATTCTTGGAATTTTTTGATTTTAATTCATTGGATGAGTTAGAATCATGTAGGATGATGTTGATTTAAGACGAATTGGATTGTACTTTGAATTGAACATAAAATCCCAAAAATTCTCATGTTGGCCGAATTGGATTATGCCCTTGAATGTCTTGGTGTTTTGATTTTAGGACATTGGATGTATTGGAAATCATTTAGGATGTTGATTTAATGTCGATTGTGGGGTTTGATTGGATTGAAACCAAATCGGACACAAAATCCCTCCTTTAGCCGAGAGCTTTAAAGCATGTAATGGGTTTGATTTTTTCATTTATGTGTTGGACATGTGATAATGATAATGAGCATGACTAATTGGACTAATTGGTGTGTTTGGAAGTATTGATTTAGTTGATTAATCATGTAATGCACTTTAGGTAATTAAATGCGAAATTGGATTTGTGTAATTTAATGAATTAGGCCTTTAAATTAGATTTGGGCTTATTAAGTTGTAATTGGGCTTGATTTTATCAAGGGGTTTAGGCCAAATGGATTGGATCCAATTGGGCCCAAAACCACTACCATAAAGCCCAATGTGATAATAAACCTTTTATTAAGTTTAATTGGGCCTAATGGCCTAAATTGATTTCTGGGCTTTGGGCTTGTTACTCCTTGATTGGGCTTGGTTGTTGCCGAAGCCCACGCCTTAAAGAAATTAATAAAGCCCATTAGACTTGAATTGAATTGACGTTGGACGTTAATCGGGTTGAGACCCGTAGCGATTAAATTTGGAATTTAAGTCGTTAAGGTTTATTAAATAAAGTGTAATATTTAATTTGGAATTGAATAGTGAATTAGAATTAAATGCATATTATATTGGATTTAATTATGTAGTTTAATTTAATCAAAGAATTCGTACTTTGAGTACTTATTCGCAAAACGAGTTGACTCGAGCAAAATCAATCGTGAATCGAAATTTGTTTGAACACATGGATGATCACATAATTATCAGATTAATTAATTTGATTAGATTGATTGATAGCATGCTTTTGTGTGAATACGTGGTTGTGATGAATGAATAATGTATATCAGATGGATATTAGTCGGGTGGGGCAATTTTGGAAATTGTTGTAATAAATTCGATTTATTAAATTGGACCTGCGTGTCCAGCCTTATCACCTCTATTCTCTTTGTATTCTCTTCTCACCTATTCCCCTAAATGTAAATGAGGTTTCTTTAGAAGTGTAGTGTAACGGGTAGAAGTAATACAAGTGCTAGCTTGAGTGAGAAAGGGAGAGATTTGATCTAGGATCAATGTGTTAAGTATCCATCCGCATATCATTATTATTTTATTTCATATGCGCTTTATTATGTATTTAGAATGCATGTTTAAGGGTGTATGATGATGAGACCTAACAAAGATAATTAAATTGGTAGCCAATTTGCACGCGAAAAACCCTCATCAAATATCATGCGTCTTTTCCTTCCATTGAGTGATTCTTACTCAAGATCCTAGATTGGCATGGGCTGTTGGCCAAATTCAAGCCCTTGTCCGTCGAAGATGTGTTTGAATCACGAGGCTTTGTTCCATATTGGTGTCTTGTCCAAGTTGTGGTTTGTTGGCCAAAGTCAAGACCACTTCTTGTCCAACGACATTGATTATGAAGCTTCCATGGTCAATGGGTCCGCGCTTGACTGGGATCATTAGGTTTGTTGTGCCAAAGCCAAGGCCTAGTTGATTCAGAGGAAAAAGGTTAGGGTATATATTATATATATAGGCATATATATGATATATGTTAGGACTTGGATGTCCACCTACAAGATCTAGGAATGGATTGGATCCAATTGATCTTACAGATCTACCTATTAATTATCATCAATTTGGTTGGCCAAAGTCAAGATTGTGTGATATTTAACGGGATCCTAGCCCATAGGAATACGGTTTCCCGAGTACTCGACAGAGGGTTAGAGGCTCGACGAAAAATAGTGGGAGGCAAGAATTGAATTTGCAATATTCATTCAATTACTCGCCATACGAGCTCATTCAAATTATTTCGTCGTAATATTAAATGTTAGTTGGACTAATATTTAAATTGTTGTTTTTAATAAACAGTTGGACTGTATTATTGATTATATATAATTGGATTATATTAATCAATATATTTGAATTAATTATTTCAGTTTACATTTGATTTTATATTGGATATAGTAATCAATGTAATTGAGGTTAATTAATTTGGATTATATTTGATTATATAGTTGGACTATTATAATCATTATAATATATATAGTACCACTAATTGTTGATTAAATAGTTGGAATATTGTAATCAAGATAAATTGAAAAATTGAATATTTAAAATATAATCTTGGATTAAAGTTTTAATGATTTAATTTTCAAATTGGGAATAAATAATAGGTTACTTTATTTGATAAAATAACTTATTATACCTTAAGCCCAAAATTAAGCAAAATAAGTATAGCATAAAATCTTTGGAAGATTTATGTGATGATGACTTTAGTGCTTAATTTAAATACTTGTCATAAATCTAATTTTAGATTTAAGAAGTATTAAAATTGCATTTATAATCTTGGAGAATTAATTGACTATTCTAGAGGAGATAAAGTCAAGTTTGCAATTGGGCATGTAGCACGAGGTGCACATCGTTTCGATATTCTAAAAACCCAAGGCTGGCCTAAGGTTCCTAAAATATTGAAAAGGATAATTGTCATATCCCAAAGTGACTGCCATTTGGATATGGCAGACACGAAGGAATTAAAGAAAGGGCAAGGCTCTTACTTTAAAAATGATTGTCAAAGTTATGTTCACTACTAGTATTGAAATTAGATTTTAAATACTAGTGTGGTACATAAAATATATGTATTGATGTTCAGAATCTGCTTTGAGCAGGATACTGACTTCAAGCTGAGATTGCTCTGCGAATCGGAAACGGGACAAAAGTCGCTGTTTCGACCGTAGATACCTAAGTTTAGGAACTACCTTCGGGTGTGTACTTAAATTAGGAACTGTTGTAATGTAACTAGTTTGACTAGAGACATTATCTCTATATCAGTGTTTAATCCGTTGCGGATAAACCTTTATATTCTAGAACACTAAAGTGTTTCATTATATAAAGATGATATTAAGATAAACACATTAGATGTGAATAACAGAATTAATATTTTGAATATAATTAAAATCTCAAAACATATAAAATGACAAATAAATAGCTCAAATTGATTTGATCAAGTAGAGACTTATTTGTGGCATTGTTGTCTAGGACAGTTAAACGAGACTCGTATATCCGCACTTTTGAAGAGTGGGTACTAGGACTGATTTGACTATTCAAATAAAGTCTACGAATCTAGTTTGTTAGGTAAAGTACCTAAAACACTGTTTACTTGGTAATAGTGTAAGTGCCACCGATCTGTTAGCCCTATTCATGTGAAGTTAGTGGGCCCATATCTAGCTAGGCTAGATGTGAACATGAATATTTCGTAACCTTAACAGATGTGGCATCACGTTATAGTTATATGTTTCTTTTGAAGAACACAGATCGAAAACTATTAGAGTTTCGACACGAAACAGATCGACTATAGTATTATGCCGTCACGGTAAGACCGTAATGGAAAATACTTAAGCAGTAAGTTTCAAATATACATGAAAGAGTACAGTATTCTTTCAGATGAGGACTCCTCCCGAGACACGTCAGTTTGACGGTGTGTCCAAACTAAAAACCGAATTTTGTTGGACATGATAAGGTTTATCACGAGTCGCTCTGAGCTACCATTTCCTTCAACATGATATGTATTAACAGTGCAAAACTTATTTAGAATAAGGTTCCATGAAATACTGTTTGACAGATATCATTTAGGATATGAACAGGAAAGAAACATGGTTTCTCATTCCTAATAATTTGGGTATGCCAGGCATAAATTTTGGATGATACCAAACTAATGACCCAAATTGGATAAGTGTCATACATAGGTTATCCTAATGGGAAACCATAAATATAGTACTTATATATCTCACATGAGAACCAATATGATTGTTGCTCACCATGTGGTTTTCCTGAGAGGAATACCGATATGCAGTGGTCAGTGGGAGGATAGTGATACTCGATGGAAATCGGAGTAATACTATTCAAGGCACGAAGTCCTTAAAGGAACACAAACAGTTCATCAATGATGAATCTGTACCATTAATCTTCGAATAACAGAACCTCGTAGATCGGAGAGAGTCAGAAAATAACCTGGGGTATGGGTTTCTGATCTCACCTCATAAAGATATTAATCTTGTGGAGGTATACCAACCGACTACGTTTTGAGGAAGTGATACAAGGTATCGACTCCCTATTATGGCAAAATGCCATGAGTCTGAAATGGATTCCATGTATAACAACTATGTTTGGATACTAGTTGTTTTACCGCAAGGCATTGTGCCTATTGGTACTGTAAACGTCTTCAAGGAAGACATACATGGATGACAACATACCAACGTACAAAGCTAGGCTTTTGACGGAAAGGTATCGTTATCAACATTGTGTTAATAACGATTCAACCTTTTATCTGTTGCCATGGTAAATCCATTTTGAAGATGCTTGTTGATACTGCATATTTCATTTATGAAATGCGTCAGTTAAAGATCAAAATCGCTTTCCTGAAAAAGGAAACCTTTTGGAGGATATTTACAACATCCTGACGATTTTGTATAACCGACAAACAAGGTTTGCGGGTTATTCGATCCATGTTTGGATTGAAGCAAGCATAAGGTTCTTGGAACTGTCATTTTGAAGTAATCATAATGGTTTATGATTTAACTCAAAACGAAATAATTCTCGTGTATATAAGGAGGTTAGTGGGAGCGCACTAACAATGAAATTCCCATAAAGCAATTGGTGAAAGCTTGGCTTTCATAGAAATTCTCCGTAGAATTCTTGGGAGTAACAACCTTTATTCAAGGAATAAAGATCTACTGGGATAGATTTGGAGTTGTTAACACTCTCTGGGAAATTGTACATTTAAAATATACTTGATATGGTGTTCTTAACGCTTCGAGCATATGGAGTCACAGTCGGGTCAATCCAAGTGATAGTCACTGGATTGAAGTTAAGAACATCTATTAGTATTCTCAGAAACTAAAGATGTTGTCTTAATCTATGGAGAAGGAGAACTTGAAGTGACTGGGATCACTGCTGCAAGTTTCCAAACAGTTAAATATGTGGTACTATAAAGTTTGAATAATGGAACAGTGAGCTGGAAATCTTCCGAGCAAGATTCTGTTGCCGAATAAACAACAAATGCGGATTATTGCTGCGGCTGAGGCAGCAATATAAGCCATTTGGGTCGATAATAAATCTAATTAGATTAGATATAGTTCTGTTAGCAGCTGAGCTAGGCGTCAGCACAAGCTAAAGAATTAAAGGTCTCATCGATGATCCATATATATACTTCTATATTCATCTGATTCGTTCGGATCATACATCGTGGCGATGTGGTGATCGTATAAATCGCGTCAGACAATAATCATGGAGATCCGCTGATGAAAACCTTTTCTCAGCAATTTGAGCGAACCGTACATAGTTCGGGTGTAAGACACTTGAGTGACTGGCTATGTGCCAAGTGGGAGATTGTTGGATAATATGACCCATAGCGTCACTATTTGTACAGATCATAGTGTTGTTGTACAAATTAACTATGTGACAAGGAAATTGCACTCTCATCATTTGTGATTAGATCACCTTAGATATATAAATGAAGAGAGGTCCATATGATTAGTTCCTGGATTGAGATGATATGAGACAGTATCAGTCCACAAAGGATTAATCATTAAATATCCATAGTCGTAGTATTATCGAGACTGAACATCGATAATGCGGAATATGCTAGTATTGCACTTGTGCGCGTTGTGAGGGCACAACGACATAGTTCTCATATATTTAAGTATAGGATACTTATGCAAGTGCAGTAGGAGGTTGTGTTTTCACCGATGGTACGGGAAATAGCTTCGCTCTGGATAGACCCCTCGGAATCCCATTGGTATTATGACTATGTGTCTATGGGAGTTCGAAATCAGGGTAGGTGTGTATTTGGTCTTAACCTGAGACTTACACCGCTACTGCTTACGACAATCAATATACTTTAGTTGAGGTCGTCCAGGGCTGTAACAGGTTCTGTGTACGCCAATGCTGGGTATATTGAGAATCGTATAGTATTGGGTGTGATGTCAAGACGGAAGTATCACTCCAGTCATAGTGGAGATGATGTCACGCAGGATACGGTATTAGTGCTCTTAAGTGCTGGCCGGCCATCGGGATATTATGACAAGGTCATGTATATCCGATTATAGAGACTAGTTACCAGACATCCGACATGTGCTTCGTACGGGGCAGACACATATCCAGCCCCAGGCCTAGCACGTGACTATCCGATACTGGGCCGATATACACAATACTTAGTAGACTACGCCTGATATAGATCCTTATATATTCTGTAAGAATATGTCCGGAGAATTGGGAAGACTTGGTGCTTTGCTAGGAGTCGACCTTGTCTCGTAAATCGGTAGAACGTAGTACTTGGTACGTACGTGATTCGGATACTCCGACGACCGCATTTACTGTCAACTTATCCGGGGATCTCATGGGTCGCTTCCCGATAATCCACCGATGACGCATAACTCTTAAATAATCTGGGATTATATAGTAGAGAGAGAAAATTAATCTATGATTAATTACAGAGATATTTTATCTAGGATAAAATATCGTCTAGAGAGAGATAATGATTAATTTGGAATTAATCGGTAAATTAATATATTCGATATATTAAATGAAATTAGATTTCGACTCGAAATTAAAATTAGATTTTAATTCGGGCGAACGAATTAATTTAGAATTAATTCGTTAGCGACGTGAATAGTGAATTCGCAAGGCGTAATCATTTAATTACGACGCGACGAAAAATTCGCTAATTGAGAATTAGCAAACCCGAGCCCGAGTGTGATTGTGAACGCATTCGTATTTCGAATACGAGTGCGGCAACGCAAGTAACATCAAGCGTCAAATCAGTCGTCACATCAAGCGTCAAATCAATAGTCACTTTGAGTGATGTGATTGATTGATTGAGTGATTGACACACATCATTCACTTTTATAAAGTGACAATGAATAGTTGATGGGTGTAGTTGTAATAGTAAAAGTTGGTGGGAGTATTTACCATTTTATTTATTTGATTTATTATTTGGTAAATGCTTTATATATTTTATGGAAAAAATATAAAACCTTTTTGGAAAAGGTTTTACTAACTAATTTACACAACTTTATCTCTCCATTTTTTCTTTCTCCATCTCTCATGCCCAAAGCTTGAAAAGCTCACTGGTTTTGAACCATTTTGGCGTGACTTTGAGGGAAGCAAAGAGTGGATTTTATGGTAAAAATCCAAGTGCTAGCACACTTACGACACTTGCGAAGGTGGTAGGGAGGTTCACCCATGAGTCGGGATTCGTTTGACGCAATCTTGGAGCTCACTTTCGCAGCTCAAAATTCTGATTTGGAGGGCAGTGAACTGCACACAGTTGGCGCCAAAACAGTGGGTTTTTTGGGCTTCATTCGTCTTCAAATCGTCTCAACCGATCGATGTGAGTATTCCGCTACCTCCTTTGATGTATTCACACATATTTTTCATTGCTTGTTTGATCTTGGGACCTAGATAAAACCTAACATGTCATCATCCTACGTTACTGACAGTCGCCATCTCGCCACATTCACTCCACGTCATTGCCACATCATCATCCACATCACCTGTTGACCAAGTCAAAGTGCCACGTGGTTGCCATGTCATCATCAACCAATCACAGCGTGCCATGTGTCGCAATTCTATGGTGCCGACAGTCACTTTGCCACGTGTCGCCACGCCAGCGCCATATCATCGCCACATCAGCATCAATCATTGACTCACTTATCCATATCTGACACGTGGCAGATAAGAATCTTAATCAGCCAATCAGAAGCCGCCACATGTCACAATAATTGAGCTCCAACCACCTTGCCACATGTCGCCTTATCACCACATCTAGAATCTGAATTCGACGAACCAGAAGCTGCCACGTTGACCAAACGGGCATCGCGATGCGATCTGGGCATCGAGACATGCGACCCTTACTGACCCTATAAATAGAGCTCAGTTTTCTGATTTCAGATGTACCATTCTCTCTTAATTCTCTCATATAAATAAGGATTTTTCTATCTAATTTCTTTTAAATTTTAGTTTTGTAATTAATTTTAATTACTTTTTGTAATAATAGTGTTTTACTTTCTTTACTTCTTACAGTTTTTACTATTTACCATGAGGAGGTAACTTCCCCCGGCTAGGGTGAAAGGTAATTCTTTTACTATTGCTATTTAGATTAATCTCCCTTAAATATAATATATTCACTATTTAAAATTTGACTTAAAAAGGATACCACCAGATTGGTCGGTTGGTAATTCATTTTAATCTGGTTTAAACCTGACTAATCAAGGATACCGCCAGATTAGTCGGTTGGTAATTAAATTTTCTTACCGCCTATATGGCAGGTTTATTTTGATTCCGCCTTTATGGCTGGTTGGACTTAATTTGACTTAATCAGGTTACCGCCTATATGGCTGGTTGGTAAAATAATCACAAGTTTATATATTATATTATAGGACATATCTAAATTAGTAGTAGTAAAAGTTGATCATTTTACCTTAGCATTTTATTTATTGCAATTTACTTTTCAGCTTTTACTTTACCACAATTACTTTTTCAGCATTTTTACTTTATGTCTTACTTTCAAGTTTTTATTAGCCATAGTTATGTGTTGTAACTAAATTAGTTATCTGGGGTTGTGATGACTTTTAATATCACCGGTTTATAAGGGGTTATTTTATAGTTTGGGTAATTTAAAGGTTTACTTATTAAGTCTTAAGCCTAATGTGTCTTGTTAATTGGCCACTAATAAGATTGATCTGGTAAATCTAAAATGAACTAGACATAGGGATTTTTGGTTTCAGCCTTAGACTTAATAGCCCACGATCTACCTTGAAGATAGATAACCCTTTAATAGATTTCCTTATAGGATAGACATATACCTGTCGGGCGGGGGTAGCCATAATTGTAACTAAACTTAATGAATCCAGATAATTTGGTTGACATAGACATATGGTTCAATTGGGTTAACTGGGTATTTGCGTCTGACCATCGACAGAGGCTTTTGCATAATTAGTGTTCCAGGTTAGTAAACGATTTATTACACAAACATAAAATAACCACTTCATCTTTAAAATGAAATTGGAAGAAATCAAAACCCTAGATAGTTTTTAATATTGAATTTTCTTAAACCTATTTTTGAGCAAGTTTATTTACTTGTTTTTAAATTTAGAATCATCACCATCTCAAATCAATCAATCAACCTGTTAGATATTAGTAATCATTTGACCTCATAAAATTAATAGATTAGGTATTAAGTCATCGTGGGATCGATACTTTTTATACTACTTGAACGATACGTGCGCTTGCGTTATATGCGTGTGTAAGCACCGGTCAAGTTTTTGGCGCCGTTGCCGGGGACTTATTTATCTTTCACTATTAGTTTTAAGGTTAGATACCTTTACTTGTATCTAATTTTCTTTTTACTTATTGTTTTTGTTTTCTTGTGTTTCAGGTTCTCAGAAACTACATGAGACGAACCAGAAGCTTTGAACTCTGACCGTTTGACTCGGAAATTGAAAGAACCATCAGACAGTTGAGAAGGGAAAGACGAGAAGGCCAAGAAGCTTTAGTCAACATGGAACCTGAACCTTTGGAGGTTGCACCACCAATTCCCATTCGAGACAGAACCATTCCGGTGGTTGACAGACTTATTTCTTGTATTGTATTTCCTCCCTTACCAGCAAATGCGGGTGACATCATAACGTGCATTCAGATGATTCAGCAGTCAGTTCAGTTTGGGGGGAATGCAACTGAAGATCCTAATGCCCACATCAGCAACTTCCTGGAAGTTTGCGGCTGACGCGGATCTCACTTGGAGGATTAGGCCAAGCAAACCCCTCGCAGCGGATAGAACCCTAAGAACCGCGAATTTAATTTTGTAGGAACAAAACCCTTCCAAGGCCACAAAGAAGACCCAAAAAGAACTTGTCTTTGAGAACCCTTAAGATGATTCCTTGAAGTGTTCTGCTAGCACGGAGACGCCACTAAGGTTGCCACGCCTTAGATAAGTCGATTGTATGAGATAAGGGGAATCCCTCGCTTAAGCAAATTAGGCAATAGCCAAGACTTCAAAATGAAGATGAAATTCGAAATTTGGTGATTAGCTTCTCATTAAGATGAAATGAGTTTAAATAGTACAATGAAAGAAACCCTAATGGGAAACTTGGGAAAGACTTAATAAATAACTCTCTACGAAGCTTGGGAAAGGTACAAAGATTTGCTCCGGAAATGTCCTCACCATGAGATTCCAAAATGGCTTCAAGTCCAAACATTATGTAATGGAATTTCTGGAATAATGAGAACCACAATCGATTGCTGCTGCTGGAGGAGCTTTAATGGCAAAAGGAGAAGATCAAGCCTGGGACCTAATCGAAGAAATGTCCAACAACAATTCATTGTGGCCAACAGAAAGGAGCATGATCCAAAGAATTGCAGGAATTTATGAAAGTGAGCCAATACAGTAGTCAACGCCAAGCTGGATCAGATATGCAAATTCATGGAGACTCTTACCACTAGATCTACAAGTTCACCATATAGAGGAGCACCAGAACCAAACCAGCTTGAAGAAACGATGAATTATGTCAAAAATTTCAACAGACAGAGGAATAATCCATATTCCAACACCTACAACCCAGGGTGGAGGAATCATCCAAATTTTTCATGGAGCAACAATTCAGGGCAAAAGAATTTTCCACCACCTGGATTCCAGCAACAGAACAAAAGCCAGAAGTTTGAAAAAGAACCAGAAATGAAAATGGATTGTAGAGATGTTCAAAAAGCAACAAGCAGCATATGATGCTATATTTCAAAGCCAACCTGCTTCAATCAAGCACTGGAGAATCAAATTGGACAACTGGCTAATGCTCAGAGTTACAGACCGCCAGGTAATCTTCCCATTAACACAGAACCCAATCCAAGGAATCGAGGGAAGGAGCAATGTCAAGCCATTACTTGAAAAACGGTACTGAGATCAACAAAGATATTAGAATCAAGGCAACAATTGAAGAACCTCCAAAAGATGAATTGCCACATATGGAGGAAAAATAAGCAAAGGAAAAAGAACCAGAAAAAATCACTCCACCTCCACATTTTCCACAGTGACTTCAGAAAAATAAACTGGACAAGCAGTTTGCTCGATTCCTGGAGGTGTTCAAACAACTGCATATCAACATCCCATTCGCAGAAGCGTTGGAAGTGTTGGTTTCTTATTAGGTCCCAAGATCATGAAATCAAACAATGAAACAAGTGAATACACATCAAATGAGGTGCAGAATATACTCACATTGACCGGATCTTGCGACGCGAAGAACAAGACACTTCTTCCTCCTTGTTGAAGCTCAGCAGTGGCCTCCTTGAACTGCTGTGGTGCTCGGTTTTGGGCTGTGAAACTCCTCCAAGATTCGGCCATTGGAGACTCCATGGAAGCTCCAAGCTTCAAGCTCCAAAATTGATTCCAAGCTCAAGTGTTCGTTTCCCTATCACCTTTGTATAACTCATGGTGTGCTAGCACTTCTTCCTCTTCTTAGTATTTTCAGTCTAACCAGAAAATTTGGGAAGAAATTGGCTCTAAACCGTGAGAAGAGAATGAGGGAAAAGAGAGAAACGTGAATGAGGAGAGAGAGAGAGAAGAAAAGAAAAAATGTATTGGTTTTATATTATTTCCAAAATAATTAAACCAATTACCAATTTCAATTTTCAAAAAGCAAAAGTCAAAAAGCAAAAAGCAATTAATGCTTTTCAACCACCACATCAATCACTCAAATCAATCAATCAAATTGGAACATCACTCAAAGTGACATGTGATTTGACGCTTGATGTGACTAGCGATTTGACGCTTGATTTGAGTTGCGTGTCGCACTCGAATTCGAAATGAAAATGTGCTCGCAATCACACTCGGGCTCGGGTTCGTTAATTCTAATTAACGAATTTTCCGTTGCATCATAATTAAATGATTACTCCTAGCGAAACTACTATTCACATCGCTAACGAATTAATTCTAAATTAATTCGTTTGCCCGAATTAAAATCTAATTTTAATTCTGCGTCGACATCCAATTTCGCATAATATATCAAATATATTTTTATCGATTAATTCCAAATTAATCGTTCTCTCTCTTTAATTAATATTTTATCACAGATAAAATATCCCCGTAATTAATCCCAGATTAATTTTCCTCTCATCAAATTAATCCCAGATTAATTAAAGTGCGAGTCATACATCATCGGTGAATCTTCGGAAAGCGACCCATGAGATCCCCGGATATGTTAGCAGTAAATACGGTCGTCGGACTATCCAAACACGTAAGTACCTTGTACTACGTTTGTACCGATTTACAAGACAAGGTTGGCTTCTAGCAAAGCGCCATGCCTACCCAATTCTCCAGAAATATCCTTATAGGAATATGTGATCTATATCAAGCGTAGTATACCGAAGTATTTCGTATTTCGATCCAGTATCAGACAATCACATGCAAGGCCTGGGGCTGGAATTGTGTTTGCCCCGTCGAAGCACATATCGGATGTCTTGTAACTAGTCTCTATAATCGGATATACATGACCTAGTCATAATATCCCGATAGCTCGAGCATTTAAGAGAACGAGTTCCGTATCCTATGTGACCATCATCTCCATATGACTAGAGTGATACTTCCGTCTTAACATCACACCCAACACTCTACGATTCTCAATATACCCAGCATTGGCGTACACTGAACCTGTTAAAGCCCTGGACGACCTCAACTAAAGTATATTGATTGTCGTAAGTATTAGCGGTGCAAGTCTTAGGTTAAGACCAAATACACCTACCCTGATTGCAGACTCCCATAGACACATAGTCATACTACCAATGGGATTCCGCGGGGGTCTATCCAGAGCGAAGCTGTTTCCCGTACCATCTATAAAACACAACCTCCTATTACACTTGCATGAGTATCATATACCCAAATATATGAGAACTATGCCGTTGTGCCCTCACAAACGTGCACAAGTGTAATACTAGTCTTTTACGTATTTTTCGATGTCCAATCTCGATAATACTCTGACTAGGGATATTTAATGTTTATCCTTTGTGGACTGATACTGTCTCATATCATTCTCCATCCAGGAAGAAATCATAGGGACCTCCTATCATTTATATATCTAGGTGATCTAATCACAAAATGATAAGAGTGCAATCTCTCTTTGTCACATAGTTAATTTGTACAACAACACCATGATCTGTACAAATAGTGACATTATGGGTCATAATTGTCCAACAATCTCCCACTCTCCCACTTGGCCTATAGCCAGTCACTCGAGTGATTTACACCCGACTATGTACGGTTGGCTCAAACTGCTGAGAAAAGCTTTCGTCAGCGGATTTGCATGATTATCATCTGATGTGATTTATTCGATCATCACATCGCCATGATGTATGATCCGAACGAATAAGATGAATATCTAAGTATGTATCTGGATCATTGATGAGACCATTAATTCTTTAGCCTGTGCTGACGCCTAGCTCAGCTGCTAACAGAATTATATCTAATCTAATTAGATTTGTTATTGACCCAGATGGCTTCTATTGCTGCCTCAGCTGCAGCAATTAACCCACATTTGTTGTTTATTCGGTAACAGTATCTTGCTTGGAAGATTTCCAGCTCACTGTACCGTTATTCAAATTGTATAGTACCGTTTGTGAATTTTAGTCGTCTATATCGGTTATAGGAAATTTGCTACAGTGATCCCAGTCACTTCAAGTTCTCATTCTCCATAGATTAAGACAGCATCCTTAGTTCTCTAAGATACTAACGGATGTTCTTAACTCCAATCCAGTGACTATCACTCGGATTGGCCTGTTTGTGAATCCATATGCTCAAAGCGTATGAGACACCAGGTCGCGTAGATTTTTCAATGTACGGTTTCTCGGAGAGTTTTCGAAGCCAAGCTTTCGCCGATAGTTATTTTATGGGAATATCATTTCCAAGAAATGACATATTATCATTATTTTATAGGACAGCCACTGTCAGTGCGCTCCCACTAACCATCTTATATACACAAGAATCATTTTCATTTTGAATTAAATAATAAATCATTATGATTACATCAAAACGATAATTCCAAGAACCTAATGCTTGCTTCAATCCAATCATGGATCGAATAACAAGCATTATCCAAATGGATTTATCGTGGCAACAGGTAAAATGTTGAATCGTAATCAACACAATATTGATAACGATACCTTTCCGTTAAAAGCCTAGCTTTATACGTTGGTATGTTGCCATCCATGTACGTCTTCCTTGAAGACTTATAGTACCAGCAGGCACAATGCCTTGTGGTACATCAACTAGTATCCAAACTGGTTGATATACATGGAATCCATTTCAGACTTTATGGCACTTTGCCATAATAGGGAGTCGATACCTTGTATCACTTCTTTATATGTAGTCAGTTGGTATTCCTCAATATGGTAGACATCTTTATGAGGTGAGATCAGAAACCCATACCCCAGGTTGTTTTCTGACTCTCTCCGACCTACGTGGTTCTTGTGTATTCGAAGATTAATGGTATAGTTTCATCCTTGATGAACTATTTATGTTCCATTAAGATTCAGTGCCTTGAACAATATTACTCTGATTTTCATCGAGTTATACTATCCTCCCACTTACCACTGCATTTCGGTATTCCTCTTAGGAAAATCGCATGGTGAGCAATAATCTAATTATTCTCTTGTGAGGTGTATAAGTACAATACTTATGGTATCCCTAGGATAACCTACATTTGGCACTTATCCAATTTGGGTTCTAATTTTGGTATCATCCAAACGTATGTCTAGCATACCCAAATCTGACAGGAATGAGAAAACTTGGTTTCTTTACCGTTCATATCTAATATGATATCTTTCAAATAGATATTTATGGAACCTTATTCAAAATAAGTTCTGCACTGTTTAGCATATCCGTTGAAGGAAATGGTAGCTCAGAGCGACTCAGGATTGACCTTATCATGTCTAACAAAATTCGGTTAATCCTGTTCGGACACACCGTCAAATTGACGTGTTCTGGGAGGAGTCCTCATTGAAAGAATACTATACTCTTTCAAGTATATTAGAAACTTATTGCTTAAGTATTTTCCATTACGGTATTACCGTGACAGTTTAATACTTTAGCCGATCTGTTTGTCTATTTCATGTCGAAACTGTAAAAGTTTCTGATTTGTGTTCTTCAAAAGAAACACATAACCATAACGCGATGCCACATCCGTATATGTCACGAAATATTCATATCCACATCTAGCCTAGCTAGACATGGGCCCACTTGCTTCACTATGAACTAGGGCTAACAGATCAGTGGCATTTACACTTTTATCAAGTAAATAGTGTTTTAGGCACTTTGCCCAATAAACTAGATTCGTAGACTTTATTTGAATAAATCAAATTAGTCCTAGCACCCATTCTTAGAAAGTGTGGATATACGACTCTTGTTTAATAGTGTCCCTGACAACTATGCCACAATTAGTTTCTTAATTGATCAAATCAGTTTGAGCTATTTATTTGTCATGTTATATATTTGAGATATTATCTATATTCAAAATATAAATTCTGTTATTCACATCTAATGTGTTTATATCAATATCATCTTTATATAATAAAACACTTTAGTGTTCTAGAATATAAAGGTTCACCCGCAGCGGGTTAAACACTGATATAGAGATAATGTATCTAGTCAAACTAGTTACATTATAATAGTTTCCTAATTTAGGTACATACCCGATGGTAGTTCCTAAACTTAGGTATCTAAGGTTAAAACATCGACTTTCGTCCTGTTTTCAATTCGCAGATAAATCTCTAATGATGTCAGTATCCTGTTCAAAACAGATTCTGAACATCAATACATATATTTTATGTATCACACTTAGTATCTAAAATCTAATTTTAATACTAGCTGTGAACATAATTATGACAATCATATTTGAAGTCAGAGCCTTGCTCGTCTTCAATTCCTTTTTGGGATATGTCCTTTTATCTTCTTAGAAGATTATAATGATTTTGCCTTTGCCCTTTTCAACATTCCAGTAGCCTTTGGCCAAGCCTCGGGTTTCTAGAATATCGAAGTAAGGTGCGCCTTGCGCTACTTGCCTAATTGCAAAGTTTGACTTTGTCTCCTTGAGAATAGTCATTTAATTCTCCAAGAATTATTAATTGCAATTTTAGTACCTCGAAAATCTAAGTATATATTTATGAAAATCCTTCAATTTCAGTATCATACTTTAAGGATCTAATCCTTAGTTCTGATTCAGAAATTAAGGAGTCTACTGCGACAAGTTTAATGGATTAAGCACTTAAGTTATCATTATATGAATATTCCAAATATCATGTTCCCTTATTTGCTTAACTCGAGGCTTTAGGCATAATACGTTATTTTATCAAATAAAGTAACTTATTATTTTTCCAGGACCATCCTAAAATAATTCCCAATTTGAAAAATTAAACCATTTAAACACATTTTCCCCATGATTATGTTTTATTTTTGTGTTTTGTCAATCTTCAATTATATCTTGATTCTAATAGTCCAACTATTTAATCAACGATTTGTGGTACTATGTATTATATTGATTATTATAGTCCAACTATACAATCAAATATAATTTAAATCAATTAACCTCAATTACATTGATTACTATAATCCAATTATAAAATCACTGTAAATTGAAATTAATTCATTCAAATATATTGATTACTATAATCCAATTATATAATCAACTATAATACAGTCCAACTGCTTATTAAAACAACAATTTAAATATTAGTCCAACTAACATTTAATCTAACGACGAAATAATTTGAATGAGCGCGTATGGCGAGTAATTGAACGAATATTGCAAATTCAATTATTGCCTCCCACTATTTTTCGGTGAGCCTCTAACCCTCTGTCGAGTACTCGGGAAACCATGTTTCCTAGTGGGCTAGGATCCCGTTAAATATCACACAATCTTGACTTTGGCCAACAAATTGTATGATAATTAACTAGGTAGATCTCTAAGATCAATTGGATCCAATCCAATTCCTAGATCCGGTAGGGGGACATCCAAGTCCGAAACATATATCTTATATATGTCAATACATCCAATGTATTACCTACCTTTTCCTCTGAATCAACTAAGCCTTGGCTTTGGCACAACAAACTTAGTGATCCCAGTCAAGCGCGACCCATTGACCATGGAAAGCTTCGTAATCAATGTCGATGGACAAGAAGTGGTCTTGACTTTGGCCAACAAACCACAACTTGGACATGACACTGATATGGAACAAAGCCTTCGTGATTCAAACACACATCTTCGACAGATAAAGGCCTTGACTTTGGCCAACAAACCAATGCCTTCTAGGATCTTGAGTGAGGTCACTCAATGGAAGGAAAGACGCTTAATATTGAGCGAAGGTTTTTCGCGTGCAAATTGGCAACCAATTTATTATCTTTGTTAAGGTCTCATCATCATACACCCTTAAACATGCATTCTAAACACATAATAAAGCGTATATGAAAAATAATAATGATATGCGGATGGATACTTTACATTGATCCTAGATCAATACTCTCATTTTCTCTCTCTCCTCGCTAGCACATGTATTTACTTCTACCCGTTACACTACACTTTTTAAAGAAACCTCATTTACATTGAGGGGAATAGGTGAGAAGAGAAATACAAAGAGTATAGAGGTGATAAGACTGGACACGCGCAGGTCCAATTAATAAATCAAATTTATTACAACAATTTCTAAAATTGCCCCACCCATCTAATATCCATCTGATATACATTATTCATGCATCGCAACCATGTATTCACACAAGTATGTTATCAATCAATCTAATCCAATTAATTAATCTGATAATTAGTGATCATCCAATGTTCAAACAACGATTTGATTTTTGCTCGAGTCAAACTCGTTTTGCGAATAAGTACTTAAAGTACGAATCTTGAATTAAATTAAACTAGAACATAAAATCTAATTCAATATGTATTTAATTCTAATCCACTATTTAATTCCAAATTAAATATTACACTTTATTAACGAACCTTTACGACTTAAATTCCAAATTCAATCTCGTAACGGGTCTCAAAGCCCGATTAACGTCCAACGTTTATTTAATTAAAGTCCAATGGGCTTTTAATTAATTTCTTAAGGCGTGGACTTTTGGTCAACTCGGGTCAAACCGATAACCAAGGTCCAATCCGGGATTTACCCCATAAGCCCAGAAATTAATTTTGGCCCATTAGGCCTAATTAAATAATTAAGGTCCATTAAGTCATAATTGGACTTTATGGATTCGGTTTTGGGCCCAATTGGATCCAACCAAATTGGCCTAAACCTAACTTGGTACAACCAAGCCCAAAAGCCCAATTACAACATTTAAGGCCCAATTTCCAAAATAAGCCCAAATTAATTAACTTATAAAATTCCAAATTCCATAATCAATTAACCTAAGTGTAATACACAATTAATCACCCAATTAATATTTCTAAAACATCAATTAGCCTAATTAATCATGCACTTTATCAACAAATAGTGTCCAACATAATTCAATCAAAATCAAACCCAATTTACATGCTTAAAGTCTCGGCAATTAGGGGTTTTTCCAATCCGATTCAGTTTCAATCCAATTGAATCCACAATCATTATTTCCCAAATCAATTCAACTCATCCAATGAATCAAAATCAAAAAATCACCATGAATATCAAATACTCAATATTTTCGGCCAAGCCTTTAATTTGGGGAAAAATGTCCAATTCAAAATTCAATCCAATTAAACCTCAAATTAACATTACCCAATTGTTTTAAGTCATCCAATGATCAAAAAACAAAAATCACCAAGATATTAGGGTTCACAATTTTCGGCCATGCCCAAAAAATTGGGGAAAACTTGATCCAATCAAATTTCATGAAATTGATCATGCACAACTACAATTAATCAACATACAAGCATACTTAATCAATCAATTTAACCAAATCATGCTTCAATTGATTTTACCCAATTTCAACCCTAAACTTTTCATGCTTGATAAAATCTCAAGATACCATTGTTGGTTTCTTATTAGGTCCCAAGATCATGAAATCAAGCAATGAAACAAGTGAATACACATCAAATGAGGTGCGGAATATACTCACATTGACCGGATCTTGCGACGCGAAGAACAAGCCACTTCTTCCTCCTTGTTGAAGCTCGGCAGTGGCCTCCTTGAACTACTGTGGTGATCGGTTTTGGGCTGTGAAACTCCTCCAAGATTCGGCCATTGGAGACTCCATGGAAGCTCCAAGCTTCAAGCTCCAAAATTGATTCCAAGCTCAAGTGTTCGTTTCCCTATCACCTTTGTATAACTCATGGTGTGCTAGCATTTCTTCTTCTTCTTAGTATTTTCGGTCTAACCAGAAAATTTGGGAAGAAATTGGCTCTAAAACGTGAGAAGAGAATGAGGGAAAAGAGAGAAACGTGAATGAAAGAGAGATAGAAGAAAAGAAAAAAAATGTATTTGGTTTTATATTATTTCCAAAATAATTAAACCATTTACCAAATTTCAATTTTCAAAAAGCAAAAGTCAAAAAGCAAAAAATAATTAATGCTTTTCAACCACCACATCAATCACTCAACTCAATCAATCAAATTGTCACATCACTCAAAGTGACATGTGATTTGACGCTTGATGTGACTAGCGATTTGACGCTTGATTTGACTTGCGCGCCACACTCGAATTCGAAATGCGAATGCGCTCTCAATCACACTCGGGCTCGGGTTCGCTAATTCTAAATTAACGAATTTTCAGTTGCGTCGTAATTAAATGATTACGCCTAGCGAAACCACTATTCACATCGCTAATGAATTAATTCTAAATTAATTTGTTCGCCCGAATTAAAATCTAATTTTAATTCCGCGTCGAAACCCAATTTCGCATAATATATCGAATATATTATTTTATCGATTAATTCAAATCAATCGTTCTCTCTCTTTAATTAATATTTTATCCCAGATAAAATATCTCTGTAATTAATCCCAGATTAATTTTCTCTCTCATCAAATTAATCCCAGATTAATTAAAGTGCGAGTCATACATCATCGGTGAATCTTCGGGAAGCGACCCATGAGATCCCCAGATATGTTGGCAGTAAATACGGTCGTCGGACTAACCAAACACGTAAGCACCTCGTACTACGTTTGTACCGATTTACAAGACAAGGTTGGCTTCTAGGAAAGCGCCATGCCTACCCAATTTTCCAGAAATATCCTTATAGGAATATGTGATCTATATTAAGCGTAGTATACCAAAGTATTGCGTATTTCAATCAAGCATCTGACGATCACGTGCAAGGCCTGGGGCTGGAATTGTGTCTGCCCCGTACGAAGCACATATCGGATGTCTGGTAACTAGTCTCTATAATCGGATATACATGACCTAATTATAATATCCCGATAGCTCGAGCATTTAAGAGAACGAGTTCCGTATCCTATGTGACCATCATCTCCATAGGACTAGAGTGATACTTCCGTCTTAACATCACACTTAACACTCTACGATTCTCAATATACCCAGCATTGGCGTACACTGAACCTGTTAAAGCCCTTGACGACCTCAACTAAAGTATATTGATTGTCATAAGTATTAGCGGTGCAAGTCTCAGTTAATACCAAATACACCTACCCTGATTGCAGACTCCCATAGACACATAGTCATACTACCGATGGGATTCCGCGGGGGTCTATCCAGAGTGAAGCTGTTTCCCATACCATCGGTAAAACACAACCTCCTATTACACTTGCATGAGTATCCTATACCCAAATATATGAGAACTATGCCGTTGTGCCTCACAAACGTGCACAAGTGTAATACTAGTCTTTTACGTATTTATCGATGTCCAATCTCGATAATACTCTGACTAGGGATATTTATGATTTATCTTTCGTGGACTGATACTGTCTCATATCATTCTCAGTCCAGGAACAAATCATAGGGACCTCCTATCATTTATATATCTAGGTGATCTAATCACAAATGATAGAGAGCAATCTTCTTTGTCACATAGTGTAATTTTGTACACAACAACACCATGATCTGTACAAATAGTGACGCTATGGGTCATAATTGTCCAACAGGAAGAAATTCCTAGCTATGTTAAATTCATGAAAGATATTCTTTCACGAAAACGGAGATTGGGAGACTACGAGACAGTATCATTGACGGAAGAATGCAGTGCCATTATTCAGAGGAAACTTCCCCCGAAGTTGAAAGATCCTTGCAGTTTCACTGTCCCATGCACCATTGGAGAACATTATATCGGTAAGGCTTTATGTGATTTAGGTGCTAGTGTTAACTTGATGCCTTTTTCTATTTACAGGAAACTGCAGATTTGAGAAGCAATGCCTACCTCAGTCTCGTTGCAACTTGCTGATCGAACACTAGCATTTCCAAGAGGTGTTGTTGAAGATGTGCTGTTCAAAGTTGAAAAACTGATTCTCCCAGCAGATTTTTATCATCCTTGACATGGAAGAAGACAAAGAAGTACCTATCATTCTTGGGGAACCATTCTTGGCTACAGGTAAAACTGTGATTGATGTGCAAAAAGGAGAACTGACCATGAAAGTGCAGGACCAAGAAGTTACCTTAAATGTTTTCAAAGCCATGAAATTCCTGAGTGATGAAAATGAAGAAGAATGCTTCAGAGTTGATGTTGTTGACAATATTGTTCAGATACTTAGCCAAATCCCACAGATACACTCGAAGCTTACATCACCAACATGACTAACAGCTAGCTAGATGCTGAAATCCTGGAATGTATCAACTACCTTGACAAACCATTCCGATTCAAAAACACACCACCAGTTGAAAGCTTGGAACAGCCAAAGAAAGATCGAATCAAGCCTTCGATTGAAGAACCACCACAGCTAGAGCTGAAGTTACTTCCGAGCCATCTCAGGTATGCATTTCTTAGAAACTCTTCTGAATTACCTGTTATATATTTCTTCTTCACTAACATTAGAGCAGGAAGAAAAATTACTTAGAGTATTACGAGAGCACAAAAGAGCCATTGGCTGGACTATAGCAGACATTCGAGGCATTAGTCTATCATTTTGCATGCACAAGATTCTGATGAATGATGAGTACAAACCCACAGTGGAGCATCAACGGAGACTCAATCCAATCATGAAGGAATTCCTAACGAAATAAATAATCAAATGGTTGGATGCTGGCATCATTTACCCTATCTCAGATAGCAGTTGGGTGAGTCCTATACAGTGTGTACCAAATAAATGAGGAATTACTGTGGTTACCAATGAAAAGAATGAGCTAATCCCAACAAGAACGGTGACTGGATGAAGAGTATGCATGGACTACATGAAGTTGAACAAAGCCACGAGAAAGGACTATTTTCTGCTACCATTCATTGACCAGATGTTAGACAGACTGGCAGGACATGAGTTCTATTGTTTTCTGAACGAATATTCAGGGTACAATCAGATTGCCATCGCACCAGAAGACCAGGAGAAAACAACCTTTACATGTCCCTATGGTACTTTTGCTTTCCACAGAATCTGAAGCCGATGAACCAGAAGTTGCCACGTTGACCAGCTGGGCGTCGCAACGCACGACCCTTACTGACGCTTATAAATAGAGCTCAGTTTTCTGATTTCAGATGTACCATTCTCTCTGAATTCTCTCATATAATAGGGATTTTTCTATCTAATTTTATTTTAAATTTTAGTTTTGTAATTAATTTTAATTACTTTTTGTAATAATAGTGTTTTAATTTCTTTACTTTTTTTTATAGTTTTCTATTTACCATGAGGAGGTAACTTCCCCCTGCTAGGGTGAAAGGTAATTCTTTTACTATTGCTATTTAGATTAATCTCCCTTAAATATAATATATTCATTATTTAAAATTTGACTTAAAAATGATACCGCCAGATTGGTCGGTTGGTAATTAAATTTTTTCTTACCCGCCTATATGGCAGGTTTATTTTGATTCCGCCTTTATGGCAGGTTGGACTTAATTTGACTTAATCAAGTTACCGCCTATATGGCTGGTTGGTAAAATAATCACAAGTTTATATTATATTATTGGAGATATCTAAATTAGTAGTAGTAAAAATTGATCCTTTTGCCTTAGCATTTTATTTATGGATTGAAAGTTATTAGTTTTTGGGTTTAAATATTTTATGGAGTATATGAATAATTATGTTGAGTGTTGATGAAATAATGATTTGGTTTATGTAGAATTGGATGTTTTATGATGGTTTGAGTAGTGATTTTAGTATGGGAATGGTTAGGGTGTTGATTTGGGTGAATGGGTGGTGATATGAGATGAGTTTTAAGTTGATTTGGTTGTGGTGTAATGAATATACAATTGGGAGTAAAGATAACTAAGATAGGAGAAATGGTGAATTTGAGCATTTCGCACACCAATTATTCGACAAAATGCCAAGCTCATATCAAATTAAGAAATTAAACATGATTTGTATGTTATAAAGAGTGTATATGATAGTAGAAATTCTGTTGGGGTTTTCAGATTAAATGTATTAAATCAGATGGTGAAACAAGAAAGTTAATTAATGAAATCAGTTCTGTCCCATTCCAGTACAGGTTGTGTTTGATCACTTCTAACTTGAGTTTTATATGTCCGATTGATGAACCATAAAATTCTTGGTAAACTAGACATATATGGGAGTAACATATCCAAAATTCAGATTTTTTGGACTCAAGATGATTCCGAATCGAATTTTTGAATTCGTGCTATCTGCTGCCCTTGTGCCTAGTTTTTCCAATCGCACAACCCCTGAACTTCCTTCCATAACTTGAGAAAAGAAAATAATCGGAGAATTTACTTATTTGATAATTTAGAAAGAAAAGAAAACAACTTTTAACTTGGATAAGAAGTTTCACTTGTTTAGTCACTAACTAGTTTATTCTATTTTCTTTTGTCTTGTTGCTTTTGTGTGCATTAGATTGTTGTTTGTGGGTATCGTCACTGTAAGCCCTCATGAGACTACAACTCGTCCATTAGGGACACCTAGGGGTTTGAAGGCTTGTTTCATACGATAAATGCAACCGTGATCCCTATGATTAGTTTAAAGTTGTTTATTGTATTTTATTTTGTTGTTTTGCTCGAGGACTGGCAAAATGTTAGGTTTGAGGGTGTGATAAGCGATAAATATATCAATATTTACCATCCTGTTGACTTAATATTTTGTATAGTTTCTTGAGTTCTGTGAATATTTTGATGTGTTTTGTGTATTTTGTAGATAAGTAATGTTTTAGGAAACAATGGAATCAAATCGGGACTAAAACAGCGAAAAATAGACAAAAAGGGCAAAATTATCATTACAACGTCGCGATGCGCAACACTTCTGCGCGTCGTGACCCCTAAAGTGCACCAGACACGTGTCAAAATCAGAGAAACTTGCTATCATACACACTTACTAACATGCACCTACCACGTGTCAACATCACAACAATCTTGCTAATAAGAGCCAAACATGTGTCATCATCACATGCTGCCGACACTCATCAGTGACACGCATCATTGCTGACGTCAGCGTTACGATGCGTAAAGCATTCTGTGTTGCGATGTCGAGTCAATAATTTAGCTACCGACGGAAAATGCGTATAGTTGTCAGCATCTCACAAAGCCGCGGATAGGTGGCACAAATCAATGGCGCGTCGCGACGCGCAGGCACAAAATTTCCCTATAATTTGAGGTCGAATTCATTCAGAATTTTCATACCTTCCTGAAGTTCCTAATAGGGGATTAAGGATTGTATCTTGTTTGTTTAGTTTTAGTTATTTAATTTATGTATTTTTATTTTTAGTAGTAGTAGTAGTGCTTTCCTAAGGTTCTTAATAGGGATCAAAGGATTTTATTTTTATTTATTTCATTTTTACAATTTTAATTATGCACTTTTATTTCAGTAATAATATTAGTTTATTTTCTTTACTTTTCTTTTATGTTTAGTAGTTAAATTTCTGTTGGGGAAATGGTGAAACTTTTATTATTATAATTTAAATTAATCTCCCTTAAATTATAATATATAAATTATCTTAAAACCTGACTTAATTGAATATCGCCTTTATGGTCGGTTGGACTTAATTAAATTGATTTTAACCTGACTAAATTGGATACCACCTTTATGGTTGGTTGGAAATAATTATAACTTGACTTAATCGGGATTCCGCTTATATGGTCGGTTGGTAATATCATGCCAAATTTTTATATTATAATAAGGGAGATTTCTAAATTAGAAATAGTAAAGGTAGATTAATCTCACTTAATTTATAATATGGAAATTGTAATTTAATGATATGGATTAAAAGTTGATATCACCTTATTGATTGGTTTTATTTATGTAACATAATATGACATTGCCTATAAGGTTGATCCTTAGGTGACAGATGACTACCGCCTATATGGCTGGTTTATGGATAAATAATAACACCGCATTTATGACTGGTACAACTTAATTGGGTAACACTGACAATTTCTATATTATAATAAGTGAGATTTCTAAAAGTGGATCCCCTAACCCCCAGTATTTTATTTTTATTCTAGCGAAGTAATAAAACATAATATTCACATGTTTAATAATTGATTCAATTATATTATGGGTAATTCTTTAGTTTGTCTATTAAATCTTAAGCTTAATGTTTCTTGTTGCCCGATCACCAATAAGATTGATGTGGTAAACTTAAAATGAACTTGGAAAAGAGATTTTAGGTTTCAGCCTTAGATTCAATAGCTCACGATCTCCCTTAAGGATAGATAATCCTTACAAGATTTCCTTCCAGTATAGACATATACCTATAGGGCGGGGGTAGCCATAATTGGAACTTGAACTTAATGAATTCAGGTAACTTGGTTAACATACACATATGATTAATTGGGTTATTTGGGTATTTACATCTGACCATCGACATAGACTTTTGTATATTTTCGTGTTCCAGGTTAGCTGACTAATTTATTACACATATATAAAAGAATCAATTCATCTTTATAATATTGTGTGGAATCAAAACCCTAGATATTTGTGTCTTTTGTTTATTTTCCTTAATATTTTCTTTTGTGTTTTTATTTATTTAGCAAATCCACACTCAATCAACCAATCAAGCAATCATTCATTTCTCATTTTAATTAGATACCTGTAAATAAATAGAATCAATAATTAATAACAATAGTAGAAATTAAGTCCTCGTGGGATCGATATTTTTATACTTTTTGAGCGATACGTGCGTTTGCGTTACGTGTGTGATTTCACCGATCAATGGTCAAAGCTGATGTGATATTATCAAAAGTTTCTTTCAAATCATTCATCATTTGTGCATTTTGGTTATTGATGGCTTCTTGTTTTTCCATGAATGCATTCAAGTTATCCTCAATGTTTTTCCTAGGTGGTGGGACATATGGTGCATAATTTTGGGAATTTCGGAAATTTTGGTGAACCTGGGGAGGTTGTTGTGAGGTTTGTGTTTGGTTATCATTCCTCCAATTAAAGTTTGGATGGTTTCTCCAACCAAAATTATAGGTCTGTGAGTATTGGTTTGGGTTTGGTCTGTTGAATGTGTTTATGGAATTGACTTGGTCATGGAGACATTCTTTCAGGGCTGGTAAGGATAGGCAATCTTCTGTGACATGTTCATTTGAACTATAGATTTGATATATGACTTCCTGAACTGACTTAATATGATCAATCTTCCCCGTTTCTATAGCCTCAATTTTATTTTATACAAGGATGCATACTTGGCAGCAAGGTCATGGTCTTCCTAAGGTTAAACATACCTCTACCAGATGGCTGTGGTTTCACAAATGACTCATATGTACCAATTGTATCCCATTGTTGTGTATTCTCTGCTATATGCTCTAGGTAATCTAGTGCATCTTCGGGATCTTTGTCCCTGAACTCACAGTTACACATCATCTCCACTACTTGTCTACCTTGGGGTGTTAAACCCTCGTAGAAGTGGGCAACTAGTCTTCATGTTTCAAACCTATGATGTGGAAAATATTTAACATCTCTTTATACCTCTCCCAACATTGGTAAAGTTTTTCCGCTGAATTTTGCGTGAAGGTTATGATTCTCCTTTCAAAGGAATTTTTCATGTGAGGGGGAAATAACTGTTTAAGACTCTACTCTTGTAAATCATCCCATGTTCTAATAGATCCTGACCTAAGGTTTTGGAGATAAATTTTAGCTTTATCCTTTAAAGAAAATGGAAAAAACTTTAACTGGATTATATTCATGCTACAATTTTGGTCTGTACAGGTGTTATATAACTCATCAAACTCATTTAAGTGCTGATAAGGATTTTCTGATTCTAGACCATGGAATGTGGGTAAAAGATTGATGAGACTCGATTTAAAATTGAAACGTGCTGCTTTTGGAGGAAAAATAATGCAAGATGATGATCATGTCCTTGTGAGATTCATGAATTGTCTGAGTGTCCTAGGATGATTAGGATCTCCATGATGAGACTCATTTTCTTCCTGATTAGCTGGGTTTTCAACTCGGGCAGGTGGACTTTCAATTTGGTTTTCAGCCATTCTGACAAACGACGAAGGTGATAGAGACTTTCTTTTTAATCTACCTCTAGATGTTCGAGACCAGTATTTCATGCAACTTAAAGACAAAATATATGGAAAAATCTGAAATTGCAATGATAATAATTAAAAGAAAATTAAACTCACAAAAAGTGAAAAGAATAAATAAAGGAAATACAGATGCAGTGATTTAGATCTAAAAACATCCTCTGATTCTTGTTAATTCCGATTTCAATTGAATTTCTCGTTCAATTATCTCAATACCTTGAATTATGTTTTTGTGAAGCCTTATGAGAGAATCTCTACATGGGGATGGTTCAAAAAAATCTTTGATAAACAGCAAGCACCTTTTAAATTGATTTTCATGTCTCCTGTAACCTAGAAAAATGAAAAATAAGGTCTGTCTATATGTGGAATTTCTAGGTTCAGGGTTCATTTAAGATCAATCAGGATTGTTTAGATTTACACAAATACAAGGAACAAAAAAAAAAGATGAAAATAAATAAAAACAAAATACAAAATAAAAACAATGAAAATAAGTGAAATAAGAAATTAATGACTATTCTATCTACTAAATAATACTTCCCCGGCAATAGCACCAAAATCTTGACACGCTCAAAAAACGGTTCTTTACTCCCAAGTATAAGAGTGTCGAAGTAATAAAATAACACTGTAAGTCCGGGGTCGATCCACAGGGAAGAGATTTAGCAAAATAGAATATTAAGCAAAGTGAAAAGAAAAAGGTTTGATTTGTTGAAGTAGTTAGAAACCTTAAAATTAAAATGCAATAATAAAATGAAATGCTGGAATTAGGAGATCCACTTTTATTATTTCATATCTAGAAATCTCGCTTTTTATAATATATTAATTGCCATTATTACCCACTTAATTTATTTTAGGAATTAATTATGCAAAAACATATAAAACCAGCCATAAAGACGGTGTTCATCTCTTCTATAACAAGTCCAGTTAGGTACTTAGTTATGTTAAAATATATAACACCAGCCATACAGGCGGTAGCCAGAGAAAACCAGCCATATAGGCGGTAGCAATATAAAACCAGCCATAAAGGCGGTAGCAATATAAAACCAGCCATAAAGACGGTAGCAATATATAACCAGTCATATAGGCGGTAGTAATATTTGTCGATAATTAATCTAGATCTAAATCAAGTTTTAATCATTTGATTATAATTTATTTATTATAATGTAAGCGAGATTAATCTAAGTTTTCATTATAAAAGCTTCACCCATTACCCCAGCAAAGAGAAATTAGCTACTCATTTTCTGAATAAAAACATCCACAATAATTTTATTATTGAAAGAAAAAGACATTACAAAAGCTTAAATAAACACACAAGATACTCTCTTCCAAAGTCTATAGAGAAATCGGAAGAAAAGCATGAAAATTCTACTTCGGAAGCTCTGAATTTATAGGCTGAGAAAAGACGTACGTGTCGGGACGCGCAACTTTTCGTGTCACGATGCAGATGCCCGATGCAGAAACATGTCGAGAGATTAGCGCGTCGCGACGCCAAAGTCCTTCATGTCGCGACACGTGGAGCGATGTCTGTGGTGTCTTCGTCTTATTAGGTGTATCACGACGCTTAGACTTTTCATGTCGTGACGCGGATGTTGAAATTTTCATTTTTGCCCTTTTTCAAGTCTGGTGGGTCCTGTTGAGTTTCCGAGTAGTATTTTAACTCCAAAGAGCAAGAAAAACACAATAAAAATATAAAAAACACAACTTAAAATAATATTTTACATAAGATGTTTTTAAGGGGATTAGTGAAACTACAAGGGTAAAATGATTGATTTATCGTATAATAAATATGTATTTTTTAGTGTTCTTTAGTACTAGTGCAGGAAATAAACAAGGTCCAAAGGCCAGTGTATTATACCAGTAAAGCCTTGCTGGATGCAGAGACCCGATATCCGGCCCATGATTTGGTGGCATTGTCTTTGGTCATGGCAGCCTAAAAGTTGCGGCCCTATTTCTAAGCACATCCAATTGGGGTCTACACCTACCACCATTTATGGATGATTTTACACAAACCGGAGGTCTCGGGTTGGTTGGTGAAGTGTCGGTGGAGCTGAGCGAGTATGATATATTTTATCTGCCCAGGGCAGGAATCAAGGGGCAAGTACTGGCAGACTTTGTAGCCAAGTTCACAAGGCCTCAAGTCCTAGCACTATCGAAAGCTAAGTGGTAGCTGTTTGTGGATGGGTCGGTCAGTTCACAAGGCTATGGGGCCGGAATAATCCTTCGGAGCAGTGAGGGGGAAGAGCTGGTTTACTTCTTGAGATTCACCTTCGAAGCAACTAATAATGAGGTGGAGTATGAGGCCACTTTGGCGGGTTTGAGGTTGTGCATGGCAGTTGGGGTCCAAGATGTAACTGTAAAAAGTGACTCTCAACTGGCCATCCATCAGTTGAATGGCGAGTTTAAGGGCAGGGAACCAAACATGATAGCCTAGGTGAAGAATGTAGTTGGGGGATAGGCAATGTATAGTTTGAGCAGATAGGTCAAGAAAGTAATCACCCAACGAACTCCTTGGCTCGGCTAGCATCATCTATCAAGTCGGAGAAGCCTAGAAATATCCCTTTAGGTTGCATACAGATGAAGAGTGTTGGATAGCCAGAGGTCATTGAGGTGGATGTTGAGGGGAAGACTGTTGGGATGTATGGTCTAGAGCTACATGTAATGTAAACGGTTTCATATGTTTTGAAATAAAATGATGCATTATTCAATTATCATAGTGTTTGTTTAATTTTCGTATATTATAAATTATCTTGATTACCCTAGATTACTTATGTGCCTTCAGACTTAATATATGAGTGTCACACACAAGAGGATTTAAGTTTGAAGTTAGTAATCTTAAATAGTCCATAAAGAGCAAACAAAGCGGGTACTTTGTTTGTGTTTTATCTATAGCCGCGGTCTATTCTATATTTGCATAGCGACCTTGATCCGAGATTGTCTATGTAGAGATATGAGAATGTAGGCACATTGTATGCTGTGATCATATAGGGCTAGACCTATATGGAAATGACATTCTTCTATTATCCGTTAAACAAAGAAAGTCTTTTGATCTATTAGATGGTCATATATTGATTGATCTTAATCCTGAGTGTACTACGAACTCCTGCATGACAGGTTATGTCCTTTGATTTACAAGGTGAGGTTGGTGTAGTAATCCTGACCAATAGCTACGTACTTTGGGGGCATGGTCTGTTGTGTAGCTGTACATGTTTTACATAGATATGGAGTTCACTCCTTCTTGAGAGAAGTAGATGAGTATCTTTCTTAAGGGTTGATTTGGTACTTAAACGGTTTAAGAGCGCTCAAGTCTTTCTATTACGAATAGAAAGATTGAAATTCCTAATGGTTATGAATAAATCTTTCATTAGAGAATCAATGGTACTTAAGGTAAAAATAATTAGAGGGGTATAACGGACATTATGACCCCGCTCTAATTATGAGATACTCGTGAATGGTCAATTCGTATGTAGTGACTATATCGATGGACACCGACTTGGTTCCGCTTAATATATCATCTGTGACAATGAGAGTGCAACTTCGGGTTTTTAGTGGAATAATTCGGAATATTTAATTAAGAGCTTAATTAATATTTCGAGATTATTGGAGCTCAGAACTGTAGGTCCATTTTTTCCTCGTGCTAGTTTGATCTAACATAGCGGATTCAGTATAGTTGGATAGTTCAATTATATACTCACAGAGGTATAAATATTAATAATATGATTAATGGTATTTTATGTCACACTTGATAGTATATATTAAAGGTTAGTATATAATTTTAATAATTATGTGATGATTATTAATTGCATTTTTAATAAATTATATTATTTATATAATTTAATAAATATAGATTTGATTTTTGTTTTTCCAAAAATAGTTTTTGGAAGGGTTTTGAATGGTTTTAGTAATTGCACTTTATGAAAGGCAATTAAAACCTTTTATTTTTGTAACATATCCTTTTGTTATAATAATAAAGATTGATGTTAGAAAATTAAAAGAAAATAACCATCATTGCCGATTTTTACAAGGTGTGGAATAAGTGGGGTTTGTTTTATTTTTTGGAAACAAATAAACTAGGTATAAAGGTTTTTTTTTCCTTTTGCCAAAGAGCTCTCATTCTCTAAACTAGCCTCCATATTCTTCTTCTCCAAATCCTCTCAGTTGTTGATAAAAGAAAAAGAAGAATGATGAGCGGAAAATATATCAATATTTACAGCCCATTTTACCTAATATTTTGTTTACTTCTTCTCGGGTTTGATGAACGTTTTGATGTGTTTTAGTTTATTTTACAGATAAAATAAAATTGGGACTAAATGAAATCATTTAGGATGAAATGTGGAACAAATAAGGGCAAAAACTGGACTTGACATTTTGATTTTGGAGATTGGAAACTTGAAATGGTGTTCTAACGAAGTACAATTTTAGAAATTCTAAATTTGTCCAATGTTGGTATTTTGGCCATAACGTTTTACTCCGACATCGGATTGAGGTAATTCAAGTTCCAGATTAAAGAAGACTCAAAGATCTACAAATTGGAAGTTCATAATAATTTCGAATTCGGAAGTTTCCATGACCGAAATTGATAAAATATCTGAAAGTGTGTTATGTGTAGTTATTAAAGTCATTTTCAAAATAAAAAATAAAAATAAATAAAAATTGTCAAACTTCGCATGTTTAGTGGAGGATTTGGAGTCATGTTTGGTCCCATGTTTGATATCATGTTTGGTGCCATGTTTGGTGGAGTAATTGGTGGAAGCCTTTAGATTTACCTATAAATATCAAGCTAAACTTTGTAAATTTTTCATGCTTTCTTTGGAGAATTTCTCCATGAAACCTAAAGGAAAGTGTCATGTATATTTATTTAAGTTTTCTTGTATTTTTTTTTTTTAATTAATAAAATTTTGGTGTTTTCATTTACAACATGAGCAGGTAATCTCATTATGCTGGGGTGAAAAGTGAGACTTTTAATATAAGAAATTAGATTAGCCTCTCTTGTTTTAATTAAAATTTGAATCAATTAGTTATTGCATATATGGCCGGTTTAGGTGACAGCCTTATTTACCGCCTATATGGTCGGTTTTACATTTTAGACGTAGTTTCCACCTACATGGTCGGTTTAGGTAATAATCGTGTTATCGCCTATATGGTCGGTTGGATTTAATTGAGACAAATGGAATTACCGCCTATATGGTCTGGTTAAATATAATTAATTAATCGGTAAACATTGACAATATGAGAGATTTCTAATTTTGAAATATTAAAAGTGGATCCTCTAACCCCCACATTATCTTTCATTATTGTAATTTTACTTTTATTTATCTGGAAGTTATTTTTTTATGATGTTTTGTTTATTTAAGTGTTTAGTAATCCTAAGTATGTTTTGTAACTAAATATATTATCTGAGGTTGTGATGAATTCCAATATCACTGGTTTATAAGGGGTCATTTTGTATATTGGGTAATATAAAGGTTTATTTATTAAGTCTTAAGTTTAATGCTTCTTGTTAACTGGCCATTAATAAGATTGATCTGGTAAACTTAAAATAAACTTGACGAAGGAATTTTAGGTTTTAGCCTTAGACTTAATAGCCCACGATCTTCCTTAAGGATAGATAACCCTTAATAGATTTCCTTCCAAGATAGACATATACCTGTCGGGCGGGGGTAGCTATAATTGGAACTTAATCTTAATGAATTCAGGTAACTTGGTCAACATAGACATTTGATTAATTAGGTTACACTGGGTATTTTCATCTGACCATCGACAGAGGCTCTTGCATAATTTCGTGTTCTAGGTTAGTAAACCAATATATTGCACAAACATGAGATAACCACTTCATCATTAAAAGATATTGGAAGGATTCACAACCCTAGATAGTTTAACAATATTAATTTTATCTTTAATTGATTTTCACACTATTTTATTTACTTATTTTAGTTTAAAGTCACCATGCATTCAAACAACCAATCTTTTAGATACTCATAAACATTTGGCTTCATAAATTAATAGCTTAGGTATTAAGTCCTCGTGGGATTGATATATTTTATACTACTTGAACGATATGTGTGCTTGCGTTATACGTGTGTGATCACACCAATCACGATTTCAGCGCCGTTACCGGGGACTTATTTATCTTTCACACTGTTAATTTTGAGGTTAGATACATTTACCTGTATCCAATTTATTTTTATTTATCATTTTTGTTTTCTTATTTTTCAGGTTCCCAATCACCACATGAGAAGAACCAGAAGCTTTGAAAGAACCATCAGACAATTGAGAAGGGAAAGGCGAAAAGGCCAAGAACACTAATCAACATGGAACCTGAACCTCTGGAAGTTACAACCAATTCCCATTCGAGACAGAACTATTCCGGTGGTTGACGGCTTCATTTCATGTATTGTACTTCCTCTCATACCAGTAAATGCGTGTGACATCAAAACATGCATTCAGATGATACAACAGTCAGTTCAGTTTGGGGGGAATGCAACTGAAGATCCTAATGCCATATTAGTAACTTCCTGGAAGTTTGCGGCACTTTCAAATACAGCCGAGCAGCGGAAGAAGTAATGAGACTGCGTGTTTTCCCATATTCCTTGAAAGACAGAGATAAGGCTTAACTACATTCACTACCAGCAGGTTCCATCACAACTTGGAACACTTTAGCCACTAAATTCCTTGCAAAATACTTTCCTCCAGCCAGAACTGCAAAGCTGAGGAATGACATCACATCCTTTTTGCAACATGATTCAGAATCCCTATGCAAAGCTTGGGAAAGATACAAGGATTTTCTCAAAAAATGTCCTCACCATGAGATTGCAAAGTGGCTACAAGTCCAAACTTTCTATAATGGACTTTCTGGACTAATGAGAACCACAATTGAGGCTGCTGCTGGAGGTGCTTTAATGGAAAAAGGAGAATATCAGACTTTGGACCTAATTGAAGAAATGGCCAACAAAACTTCTTTGTGCCCAACAGAAATGAGCATGATCCAACGAATTGCTAGAATTTATGAATTTGGAGCCAATACATCATTGAGTGCCAAGCTGGATCAGATTTGCAAAATTCTGGATACTCTTAACATGAAGGTTAATGCTGGATCCATAAGTTCACCATATGGAGGAGCATCAGAGTCAGAATCTTACAACCAATATGATGAGACAGTGAATTATGTCAACAATTTCAATATACAGATGAATAATCCATATTCCAACACCTACAACCGAGGTTGGAGGAATAATCCCAATTTTGCATGAAGCAACAATTCAGGACCAAAGAACAATCCACCACCAGGATTCCAACAGCAGAACAAAGGTCAGGAGTATGAAAATAAACCAGTAATAGCAGAAGTACTTGCCCTGTTGAAAAAGCAACAAACAACATACGATGCTATGTTTCAAAGCCAATCAGCTTCTATAAAGGCACTGGAAAATCAAATTGGACAACTGGCCAATGCTCAGAGTTACAGACCACAAGGTACCCTTCCTAGCAACACAGAACCAAATCCAAGGAATATATGGAAGGAGCAATATCAAACCATTACTTTGAAAAGCGGTACTGAAATCAACAAAGATGTTGGAGTCAAGGTATCCACTGAGGAAGTTCCAAAAGAAACAGAGCCACAGATGGAGGAAAAAGAAGCAAAGGAAAAAGATCGAGAAAAATTCAATGCACCTCCATATTTTCCACAACATCTCTAGAAAAACAAACTGGACAAGCAGTTTGCTCGAGCTGCATATCAACATTCCATTTGTAAAAGCGTTGGAACAAATGACCAGCTATGTCAAATTCATGAAAGATATTCTATCAAGAAAATGAAGATTGGGAGATTACGAAACAGTAGCATTGATAGAAGAATGCAGCGCCATCATTTAGAGGAAACTTCTCCCAATGTTGAAAGATCCTGGCAGTTTCATCGTCCCATGCACCATTGGAGAATATTACATCAGTAAAGCTTTGTGTGTTTTAGATGATAATGTTAACTTGTTGCCATTTTCCATTTACAGGGAAACTGCAAATTGAAGAAGCAATGCCTACCTCAATCTCTCTGCCACTTGCTGATAGATCGCTCATATTTTCGAGAGGTGTAGTTGAGGATGTGCTAGTCAAAGTCGACAAACTCATTCTCCCAGTAGACTTTATTATCCTTGACATGGTGGAAGACGAAGACATTCCCATCATCCTCAGGAGACCATTATTGGCTACAGGACAAACCATTATTGATATACAAAAAGGAAAACTAACCATGAGGGTACATGAGCAAGAAGTAAAATTCAATGTTTTCAAAGCCATGGAATTCCCGAATGATGAAAAGAAGGAGGAATATTTCAGACTTGATGTGAAAGTGATGAGCAGAAAATATATCACTATTTACCACCTATTTTACTTAATATTTTGTATAGTTTCTCAAGTTTTATGAACATTTTGATGTGTTTTAGTTTATTTTATAGATAAAATAAAATCAGGACTTAATGGAATCAATCAAGACGAAATGTGGAACAAATAAGGGTAAAAACTGGACTTGACATTTTGATTTTGGAGATTGGAAACTTGAAATGGCGTTCTAATGAAGTGCAATTTCGAAAGTTTCAACTTTGCGCAATTGTCATATTTTAGCCATAACATTTTACTCTGATATCGTATTGAGGTGATTCAAGTTCCAGAATAAAGAAGACTCAAAGATCTATAACTGTGAAGTTCATAATAATTTCGAAATCTGAAGTTTCCATGACCGAAATTGATAAAACATTCGTAGATGTGTTTTGTGTATTTATTTAAGTTATTTTCAAAAAAAAATAATAATAAAAAAATAAAAAATAAAAATTGTCAAACTTCCACCAAACATGCTTGCATGTTTGGTGGAAGATTTGGTGCCATGTTTGGTGGAGCAATTGGTAGAGAATTGGTGGAAGCCTTTAGATTTGCCTATAAATACCAAGCCATTTCATTTGTAATTATAATGCTTTCCTTAAGTTTTTGTAAGGAATTTAAGGTTTGCATATTGTTTGTTTATTTTTTATAATTTAAATTATGTATTTTTATTTTCAGTAATAGTAGTAGTTTCTTTTCATTTCATTTCTTTTATGTTTTGTAGTTAGATTTCCGCCGGGGGAAGGGTTGTAACATCCCGGATTTTCGGGACTGTTCTATAGGATTACCGGACCGATGTTATAGTCTCGGATCATGATGATAATGAAGAATAGAGCTCAATCGATGTTATATGGGTTAGAACAATATGTTATGAATATTCGTCACGTTGAAAAATGCTTGGGATTAAAAGTCAATTGCGCGATTTTCGTAAAACGCGTAAAGTTTAAAATTTTGGTTACAAGATTAGCAAACGAACTCCGATCGAGTTGATTCTTAAACTATCGGACTCTTTTTTCCGAGACGAACAACTTTCGTGTTGAGTACTTTTCGAGAATCGCGCCAGAAGGGCTTCAAAACTATAGATTTCCGAAAATACCCTTATTAGTAGGGACATATTGGTAATTTCCAGAATTAGGTATTTTATTATTATTATATATTATTATTATTATTCAGCTTATACAAAAAAAAAAAAAAAAAAGAGCCAGAGACGCGAAGAGAGAGAGAGGGAAAGAAGGGAGGCTATGCCGGCGACTTCCGGCCGTCAACTCACCGGCAGGCCACTGGCGTTCGACGCGTCCTGCCACGGCGAACATGCCGGTGGTCGGCGCAGTTTCATGGGTTGCCGGAAACGGCGGGAAAATATGGAAGAAGGATCGGAAATGGGTCTCTTGGTCTCGACTTATCGGTTCATTCCACGGCCCGAGCCACCTACCAAATCGAAGCCCTCGGAGAGTACTACGAGTATGCGGAGTCGATTTCATCGATCAGCGGTCAGTTACACGCGAAACTAGGAGAGAAGCCAAGCGTTTACTGTAGCACCCATGTTAACATTAGCTCCGATCAAAATTCTGTCGGCACCAGCGCGTTCGTATGGCCGTTGGGAGTCCGAATATGGCCTCGGAATTTCGGTACGACTTTCCGCTCAAAATCCGTTATTTTAAAGTGTACGATTTATGTTCGGATGCTTCTAGTAATTCCGTAGTGTAGCGAATTGCCATGATATGAATTTGATATGTTTTAATATGTTAAAACGATAAATGTGGTAGAATCCGGGGAGAAACGGATGAGATTTGATCGATCCGGTAGAATTAGCGAGTTTCCGGTAAAACGGAGTTTCTCGCGTGATTGAGCTTAGATGAATGTAATCATAGTTAAGATATAATTATGGTATTGCGAGGGTAAGTAAGTAATTCTGGATTAGTTCGGAGGGTTCGAGACCCTTCCGTAGCGTTTGCAGAAACTTTTCCGCAAGTTTTACCGCAAACGCGTAAAATGAGAATCTGAACCATCTAGCTAGTTTAGAACAGTGTATGAGCATATATTAGAGTAATGAATTTTGAACGGTAGAATCAGAGAGGATTCATGTATTCCGAGAAAGTCTGTAGTTTAGTATAGATGAGTTGGAAGTTCCGCAAATAGCGGTTCTGACCCTGTGTTATTATTGTTTTGACAGATCGGATCCAGGTTAGGAGTGACCGCAAACCAGGTAAGTAACTCATGCTACGATACTTAAGAGATTTAATGTTGTTCAACATTATTAATATAATAAGTTGTATATGGTTATATGTATGAAACTTGTATATATATATAAAGATGAATGTAGGAAAAAGAGGCAAATGTACTTATATATACATATAGATAAGAACAAGTAACTATAAGCATGAGCATATAGAGGTAAAGATATATATATATATATATATATATATATATAAATAAATAGAAAGACATCAGTAAGTTTTAGATTGAAAAGTATAAGAATGACAAAGTATATGCGTATACAAGAAGCGAGAGTAAATACTGATAAACCTAATATATTTGATACTTGGGTTTGGGGGTTGTAGAAACTACACCATAGGGTATGGGATTAAAGTTTAAAAGATGATAATTATAAAGAAGTAAGTATAAAGGTACAAGCGGTAAATATTCACGGAGAAATAAGTAAGTACATATACATATTATTTGTGTGTATTTGATTAAGCATAACTAATAATTTTAGAAAATGCTTAAATAAACCTATTGTCGATAGATGTTCTAGTATGATTATAAATGATTAATGAGTAATGGAAATGAATAAATAGGTAAACTTGTTATATATAAAGTCATACATTCGTTTATAATGATCGATTGTGTGTGTATGAATATAACTATACATTATATTGTTTTGTGAGCCATTAATAAGGCAAGTTATGGAGGTAAGCTAAGTTATGATGGTATAGATGGGTATAAAGTATATTGTGAACAATATAAGTATATAGAATGTGAGATGACTTAAGTTGTAAGTATATAAGGAATAGAATGCATAGTTAACTTCTTTGTACATATGCATAAACACGAGCATGAACATATGTGGTATTATGTAAAAAGGTATGGTTAGAATAAAAGTAAGTATTAGAAATGAACATGCATTAGTCATTAGATTAAGGGAGTGCATAATCATATCCATATACATACATGATAAAACTGGAAGAGTTTTCAAATTCAAAAGGCTTTACAGAAAAGTAACAGAGATTTTTAAAAGAGAGTTTTCTTTGAAAAGTTTATACAGTTTTGAGATCCATATCATGGTTTCATGGTTTTCGGGGCATGAGGTAAAACCTCACCCCAGTATGTAACTTAAGATACAATTGGAATTGACGGATATCATATGGATTCGGGATTTGGGATTTGACCCATCCCAGCTGTACACTAATTGGAATTGACGGATTTAGACACATGTGCACATGTGGAGGACTAGGGGGACGCTCCTAGATCCTCAGCGCTCAGATGGTACATTCCTGGGTGGAGATGCGCCTTCGGGCGGAGATGCGCCTACGGGCGGAGATGTGCCTTCGGCGGAGATGCGCCTACGGGCGGAGATGCGCCTACGGGCGGAGATGCGCCTTCGGGCGGAGATGCGCCTACGGGCGGAGATTTGGTTTCAGAAAAAGGATTTCAGTTTTCAGATTTTCAGTACACAGTTTTCAGATTTTCAGTGCCTGGATTTCAGAAACCAGATTATAGTACACGGTTTTCAGAAACAGAGTTTAGAAATAATTTTTCAGATTTCTGTTTTCAGTTTTTAGATACAGATCCCAGTTTTCAAGTGTAGTTTTCTGTCTTCAAAAACAGTTTTCAGAGATACAGAGTTCAGAGAAAGTTTTCAGTTTTCGGTTTTCAGTTCTCAGAGTACAGATTTCGATTTTAGAAAACAATTTCCAGAGATCCAAGTATTAGAGCATGTTTTCAAAGACAAGTTTATTTAAGAAGATTTTAAATAAGTTTCAGAAAAGAGTTTTATAAAGAATTTTCAAGAAAAGAGTTTTCAGAAAGTATTTTCTAGAAACCATAGCACGTTAAAGTCTTGTACAATTTACCTGACATGCATATGATCATGTATTCTAGTGTTTTCATCTGAGATGCATGTAGTTGATACTATGCATAATAATATTAGCACATTCATATGTAAGATCCTCAGAAGCGGATTTAAGGTAATTATTCATTAAACATGGCATATTGAGTAGAGCGTAATTCCCATGACAGGTATATAAGTCATACATTTTAGAAATATTATGAGGTACATACAGTTGACATTGAAATATGATAACCTGGTTGCATTTATATGTATATGATTGATATTGCGTGCATTATATGTTCACATAAAAAGGAACAATCGGTAAGATTATAGCGTATGGTTACATGGTTTCACATACAGGTTGGTATGGTTGGCTTTTAGCCTGTTTGATGTTAAATAGAAATGATATCTTATTAATCTGATTTGATGATATTTCAATGTAATAAATGAATATGATTACATTAAATACCCGATCTAGATTATCAAGATGACTAAGTAAGTATTTGAGATGTTAGAGTAACGTAATGGAAGTATGACATGGTCTTATTAGTAGTATGTTGATAAATGGATAAGAATGAGATAATTAGCTCAGATTTAATATGTAATAGCATGATTACAGTAAAAGATAAGTTCAGGAACTTAATGAAACGAAAATATAAGCTATTGTGTGTTTTTGCTGTAGTTAGAGCATGATTACTTACTGAGTCATTATGACTCACATCTCAACAGTTTGCAGTTTTGCAGGTCAGTAGCTGCCATATAGAACTAGCAGATGATCGGTGAAGACTTTGAAGACAATAGATCGCCCCAATTTGCAGTCATAGAGAGTCCCGAGTCCTGGGTCGAGTTATGGGTCCTCACGGCCCTTGTCGTTGTATCTGTGTTTGTATTTAATGTGTATAAACCATGTAATAGTATAATTTATTTTGAGTTCTGGCCGGAGGCCAGGTATTTGCATTTCTTCTTTGAGTTCAGGCCTGAGGCCGAGATTGTTGTGTTCTTGTTATTATATGGATGCTGGCTACAGGCCATGTTGCATGATGTTATGAATACATCATGCCGAAATTTCTTTAGATCCAGAGGCTTATGGAGATGGGTTTAGCCTGTCTCCTGTCGGTAGCATCCTGGCCTAGGCGGGATGTTACAAGGGAGAAGCTTTATTATTTTAGTTTAGATCAATCTCCCTTAATTATAATATGGAAATCACAATTTAAATTAAATGATTACCGCTTTAATGGCTGATTTTATTTATTTGACGTAATGTGACACTGCCTAAATGGTCGGTCTTTATGTGACAGATGATTACCGCCCATATGGCTCGTTTATGGACAAATAATAACACCGCCTTTATGGTCGATTGGACTTAATTGAAAATCAGACTTAATAAGGATACCGCCTGTATGGTCAGTTGGTAATATCACTGAAAATTTCTATATTATAATAACAAAGATTTCTAAATTAGAATTAGTAAATGTGGATACCCTAACCCCCAGCATTTTATTTTTATTCTAGGGAAGTGATGAAACACAATATTACATGCTTAATAATTGATTTAATTATATTATTGGTAATCCTTTAGTTTGTTTATTGAATCTTAAGCTCAATGCTTCTTGTTGCTTGATCACCAATAAGATTGAAGTGGTAAACTTAAAATGAACTTGGAAAATGGATTTTAGGTTTCAGCCTTAGATTTAATAGCTCATGATCTTCCTTGAGGATAGATGACCCTTTAATAGATTTCCTTACAGGATAGATATATACCTGGCAGGTGGGGGTAGCCACTAGTAGAACTTGAACTTAATGAATTCAGGTAACTTGATTAACATAGACATATGATTAATTGGATTATTTGGGTGTTTGCTTCTGACCATCGACAAAGGCTTGTGCATATCTTCGTGTTCCAGGTTAGCAACTGATTTATTACATATATATAAGATAATCAATTCATCACTAGAATAATATTGTGTAGAGTCATGACCCTAGATATTTGTGTCTTTTGTTATTTTCCTTAGTATTTTCTTTTGTGTCTTTATTTATTTAGCAAATCCACATTCAACCAACCAAAAGTAATCAATGACTTCTCCCTTTAATTAGATAATGTATATAGATAATATCAATAATTAATAACAACAATAGAAATTAAGTCCTCGTGGGATCGATATTTTTATACTACTTGAACGATACGTGCGCTTGAGTTATACGCGTGTGATCGATATTTGTATTTATTTTCAGTATTTTAATTATGTATTTTTATTAATGAGGATACTGCTTGTATGGTTAGTTGGTAATCTCACTGATAATTTCTATATTATAATAAGAGAGATTTCTAAATTAGAATTAGTAAAGGTGGATCCCCTAACCACAGTATTTTATTTTTATTCTAGGGAAGTGATGAAACACAATATTAACATGCTTAATAATTGATTTAATTATATTATTGGTAATTCTTTAGTTTGTTTATTGAATCTTAGCTTAATGCTTCTTATTGCCTGATCACCAGTAAGATTGATGTGGTAAACTTAAAATGAACTTGGAAAAGGGATTTTAGGTTTCATCCTTAGATTTAATAGTTCACGATCTTCTTTGAGGATAAATAACACTTTAATAGATTTCCTTATAGGATAGACATATACCTGTCGGGCGGGGGCAGCCACTAGTGGAAATTGAACTTAATGAATTCATGTAACTTGATTAACATAGACATATGATTAATTTGGTTATTTGAGTTTTTTCATCTGACCATCGACAAAGGCTTTTGCATATCTTCGTGTTACAGGTTAGCAACTGATTTATTACACATATATAAGATAATCAATTCATCACTAGAATAATATTGTGTAGAGTCACGACCCTAGATATGACCGGCGTAAACACACACGTATAACGCAAGCGTACGTATCGTTCAAGTAGTATAAAAATATCGATCCCACAAGGACTTAATTCCTACTGTTGTTATTAATTATTGATACTATTTATTTACAGGTATCTAATTGAGGGAGAAGAGAATAATTGCTTGATTGATTTGGTTGATTGTGGATTTGCAAAATAAATAAATAAATAAAAAGACAAAAGAAAATACTAAGGAAAATAACAAAAGACACAAAGATTTAGGGTTGTGATTTCTTCTAATATCATTTTAAAGATGAAGTGGTCATCTTAAAGTTGGGTAATAATTTGATTTATTAACCTGGAACACTAAATTATGTGTAAGCCTCTGTCGATGGTCAGACGCAAATACCCAGTTTCACCCAATTGAACCATATGTCTATGTCAACCAAATTATCTGGATTCATTAAGTTTAAATTCCAATTATGGCTACCACCGCCTGACAGGTATATTCCTATCATGTAAGGAAATCTATTAAAGGTTATCTATCCTCAAGGAGATCGTGGGCTATTAAGTCTAAGGCTGAAACCTAAAATCCCTATGTCTAGTTCATTTTAGATTTTCCACATCAATCTTATTGGTGATCAGACAACAAGAAGCATTAAGCTTAAGACTTAATAAATAAACCTTTAATTACCCAAATTATAAAATAACCCCTTATAAACCGGTGATATTAGAATTCATCACAACCCCAGATAACTAACACATAACTAGGGCTAGTAAAAACTTAAAAGTAAAAGACATAAAGTAAAAATACTGAAAAGTAAAAGACAATAAAATGCTAAGGTAAAAGGAATTACTTTTACTACTACTAATTTAGATATCTCCCTTAATATAATGTATTAACTCGTGATGATAATACCAACCAGCCATATAGGCGGTAACCTGATTAAGTCAAATTAAATCCAACCAGCCATATAGGCGGAATTAAAATAAATTAGCCATAAAGGCGGAACCAAAATAAACCAGCCATAAAGGCGGAACCAAAATTAAATTACCAACCGACCAATCTGGCGGTATCCTTGATTAGTCAGGTTTAAACCAGATTAAAATGAATTACCAACCGACCAATCTGGCGGTATCCTTTTTAAGTCAATATTTTAAATAGTGAATATATTATTTCTAAGGAAGATTAATCTAAATTGTAACAGTAAAAGAATTACCTTTCACCCTAGCTGGGGAAGTTACCTTCTCATGGTGAATAGTAAAAACTGTAAAAAGTAAAAATTAAATTACTTTTATTACAAAACGTAATTAAAATTATTTACAAAACTAAAAAAAAACTAAAAACTAAAGAATCTAGAGAGAGAAACTCTCTCTTTAGATAGAATACAAGAGAGAGAATGTTACAATGAAATCTGAAATTTCGACCTCTATTTATAGGCGCGGATAGGCCTCTGGCGTCGCGACTTTGAAAGGGTTCAGCGTCGCGACGCTGTAACAGTGACACGTGTCACTTGCTGATTCGCCGGCTCAGATTCTTATCCGATGATGTGGCATTGTTCATGACGTCATTGGTGACATCACGCTGACGTGTGGAGGGCGATTTTCGGCACCGTTAGATCACGACACGTGGGACCGGCGCATTTTAGCATCTCCGTTGTGATGGCGACACGTGACACGGCACAAGTTAGCATGATCGGCGCACGTTAGCAAGTTAAACCAATCAGATTCTCACACGTGGAAGACGGCGCAGCGTCGCGACGCGCAAGGCTTCAGCGTCGCAACGCCGAAATGACGAAAATGCCCTTTTGTCCAATTTTGTCCATTTTGCCCTCAAATTGTCTCCAATGCTTTTCCAATCTTTATTTATCTGCAAAATATATCAAAACGTTCATAAAACCCAAGAAACTATACAAAATATAAGGTTAAATGAATGGGAAATAGTGATAGATTTACCACTCATCAAGATATTTGTGTCTTTTGTTATTTTCCTTAGTATTTTCTTTTGTGTCCATATTTATTTCTTTAGCAAATCCACATTCAACCAACCAAAAGTAATCAATCTCTTCTCCCTTTAATTAGATACCTGTAAATAGATAGTATCAATAATTAATAACAACAATAAAAATTAAGTCATCGTGGGATCGATATTTTTATACTACTTCAACGATATGTGCGCTTGCGTTATACGCGTGTGACAATGCCGGTCAAGTTTTTGGCGCCGTTGCCGGGGACTTATTTTTCTTGAGTTATTAATTTTTAAGCTATCTAATTTACTTGTATCTAATTTTCTTTATTTTTATATGAAATTTTTATTTCATTCTTTTATTTTTTTCAGGTGGTTGACATGGATCTTAGTTGGGTGATAAAAGAATTATGAGTTTTACGAGGTGAAGATACATCCCAAATCAGCGAGCAATAGTCCGGTTTTCTGAGGCCTTTTGTCCAGCCTAACAACTATTCTTGGATGTCAGATTCATTCAACACAACATTTTCTCAACAGAATGCAATGGGGAGATGTGAGATATGTGATAGTAACCTCCCAAACATAAACCACTACTACAATTCAGGGTGGCAGAATTATCATAATCCTTCAAGGTATGAAGAACCAACATATTTCACTGAACCTTATTATCCATCTTATCCACCATCCACCTACGATCTTCATCAAGAACCAGAACGATATTAACCAGAGGAAAAACAAATGATAAGAGAGATGGTGGACATGCTCAAGAAAATTAATGAAAAGTGAGATGCAATGCTTCAAAGTCAAGAGGCAATTATTCAGAGAGTGACTCATCAAATGAGACAATTAACATAAAACCAGAGCTACATACCTCAAGGAGCATTTTCAGATGACACTGATGAAGCCTTTGAGTACCAAACATTTCACGATGACACTTTAGCAGAAGAGGAGGCTGAGCAATATCAGGAATCTGAGGTGTAAGTTCATGAACCTGAACTAGCAAGGTCTCGATTTGATTTTTACTATTCAGACTCTAATGAGGATGAAGAAGCAGAGCTGTTTGTGCCAACAAAAATTGAGGATGAAATTTTGTATCCTCAAAATGAAGATCTTGGAGTGTACATTACACTAATGTTTGAAGAAGATCTACCCGAGCCAGTTATATCAATCACAGAGGATGAAGACCTAAAATCAGACAAATCTTTACATCCTCAGGTTGACACTTATGGAGCGTGCATTTCACAGATGAAAGATGAAGAATTGACTACGGAATTCCTAAAATACATCTGTGAAGAAAAGGTGGAGCAAGAAGCAGAAAAAAAGGTGGAGCAAATGTCATACCTTGTTGAAGATCCAGTGCATTCAGAAGAAACATCACTGTTTTGGGGAGTACAATTCAAAGATATCAGCTAAAAGCTTGACAGAATGGAACTTCCATTCAAAGTCAAGGACCATACGAGACCTCCTGATTTTCTTTCTTTCTTTTCAAGAACTACTGGAGCGACAAAGATTAAAAATATGGCACCAACACTGAATGAGACATAATTCTTTTTTCCACTTTACCGTTGGAAGAGACCCTTCAAAAGCAATGCTCACATGATTGTCTTTAATCGGACATCCAAAACCACACTGAAACCTCATTAACAGATGGATTTCAGTCACGTCTGGCTGAAAATGAAAACTTTAGCGCTAGCAGGGAGGGAACCCATGCAATTTGTTTTAATTTATGTTTTCATATTTTGTGTATACATATTGTAGAGTTTTTAATTTTGTATGTTAATTTTTGTAGGGAAAAGCACAAACAGAGCATTTAAGGCAAAGCAAAACTTGAAGGAATGATGTTTGGCAATCACAAAATTGAGAGTGAATTCATTAGTGATGGATGAGTAAGGAATGGATTCTTGAGACGCATCCTAATGGATTTATATACCAAATGAGTGGCATATTACGTACACAATTTTGTTGCCTTAATAATTGCTTTGATTTGCTTTTCTTTTGTTATTTTCTTTTATTTTCGCCGACAAAATCTATACTTTTTGACGAATGTATTGTCTCAGGCATGTCCGAACAACTCATTGAAATGGTCAATCACGCTGACGCTTTCATTGCTTTACCAGGCGGGCTAGGCACGTTGGAAGAAATATTCACAGTTGCATCTTGGGCAAATTTGAACATCCACCAGAAACCCATTAGACTATTTAATATGGATGGATTTTTCGATTTCCTTTTTGTATTTCTTGTAGATGCTAACAAACTTGGGCTTATCTCCAAACCGGTAAAAGACATATTCCTAACTGCGAGAAAAGCCGATGAATTAATCGACCAACTCTTATCTTATGAACCAAAAATTGACCCCATTGTTTCCAAGTTGAACTGGTCTGATAACGATCGTAGAAAGAAGCATAGATTAGATTTAGATCTTAATTGCTGATTTTTTATAGGAGCAATTGTCAAATCCGCGCTAACCAGGTGATATCTTCCAAACCTTTCTTCTTATTTTTCAGACATTGAGGATAATGTCTCATTTAGGTTTGGGGGAGGGTAATAGATAACTAGTATCTTATTTTTATTATGTTGTTTATTTTGTCAAAATTTTCAAAAAAATTAAAAACTTTTAAATTTTTTTTTTTTTTTTTTTGTGTTTTTAATTTGATTAATTGGGTAAAATTGGTGTGAGATAGCTATGTAAGGAATTTCCACTCCTGAGACATATCTCAACCTATTTCGTAACAGGTTAATTTTTGTTTATTTCCTTTTGAATTATTTAATTTGTGAATTCTCCATAAAACTGACTAAAATGGATCTTCATATGCTTAGTTGACATGTATTATCAACATGCATGGTAACATACAGCCATGAGATGTATTTGAAAAGTTTGTAATATTCAGTGCTCTAGTTTAATTGGAGGAAGCATCTAAAAAGTAATAAAAAAAGAAAAAAGAAAAAGAAAAAGGAAAAAATGTGTATATATATAAAAAAAAAGTATGAGATCCGAGCCATTAAGTCCATAGGGGTGTTTTAACACCTAGTTCCCTAAAGCTAACTGGCTTGGGCGTCACTGATCCAAAGCTCGCTACATGGATCAAAAATGTTATAAAAATAAAAAGAAACATCTAAAATCCGAGTAATTAAGTCCATATGAGTGTCTTAACACCTAATGCCCTAAAGCCAACTGGTTTGGGAGTCACTGGCCCAAAGCTCGTTACATGGATTGAAGATGTTTCTTTTCTTTATTTTATATAAAAAAAAACAGAGAGAAATTTTTTTTTGCTAAAAAGGTGTTAATTCTGATATAACTTTAGGACAAAAATATTACTCTCTTTTCAACTACACTTATGAATATTGTGGGCACAATGATTTGATTAATACCTTGTTGGTTTTGTATATGGAGATGGTAAAAATAATTGGAGAATTTACTTATTTGGTAATTTAGAAAGAAAGAAAACAACTACTAACTTGGATAAGAAGTTTCACATGTTTAGTCACTAACTTGTTTCTTCTATTTTCTCTTGTCTTTTTGCTTTTCTGTGCATTAGTTTTATTATTTGTTTGCTTTTACGTGCATTAGTTTGACGTTTGTGGGTATCGTCACTGTAAGCCCTCACAAGATTACAACTCGTCCACTAGGGACACTTAGGGGTTTAATGGCTTGTTGCATACACTAAATGCAACTGTGATCCCTATGAAAGTGGCTTAGTTAAATTTAATTGCAGTTATTTATTGTATTTTATTTTTGTTGTTTTGCTCGAGGACTAGCAAAATGTTAGGTTTGGGGGTGTGATGAGTGGAAAATATATCACTATTTACCACCCCTTTTATTTAATATTTTGTATAGTTTCTCGAGTTTTATGAATATTTTGATGTGTTTTAGTTTATTTTACAGATAAAATAAAATCGGGACTTAATGAAATCAATCAAGATGAAATGTGGAACAAATATAGGTAAAAAATAGACTTGACATTTTGATTTTGGAGATTGGAAACTTGAAATGGCGTTCTAACGAAGTGCAATTTCGGAAATTTTAACTTTGTGCAATTGTCGTATTTTGGCCATAAAATTTTACTCCGATATCAGATTGAGGTGATTCAAGTTCCAGATTAAAGAAGACTTAAAGATCTACAACTTTGAATTTCATAATAAGTTCGAAATATAAAGTTTCCATGACCGAAATTGATAAAACATTCGTAGGTGTGTTTTGTGTAATTATTTAAGTCATTTTCAAAATAAAAAAAAATAAAAAATAAAAAATAAAAAAGTATCAAACTTCCATGTTTGGTGGAGGATTTGGTGCCATGTGTGGTGCCATGTTTGGTGCCATATTGGATGCCATGTTTGGTGCCATGTTTGGTGGAGCAATTGGTGGAAGCCTTTAGATTTGCCTATAAATACCAAGCCATTTCATTTGTAATTCTCATTTTTTCCTTAGGTTTTTGTAAATAATTTAAGGATTGCATCTTGTTTGTTCATTTTTTTTTTAATTTAAATTATGTATTTTTATTTTCAGTAATAGTAGTAGTTTCTTTTCTTTTCATTTCTTTTATGTTTTGTAGTTAGATTTCCGTTGGGGGAAATGTGAAGCTTTTATTATTTTAGTTTAGCTCAATCTCCGTTAATTATAATATGGAAAATATAATTTAAATTAAAAGATTACCACCTTTATGGCTGGTTTTATTTATTTGACATAATGTGACACCGCCTATATGGCTGGTCTTTAGGTGACATATGATTACCGCCTATATGGCTTGTTTATGGATAAATAATAACATCGCCTTTATAGTAGGTTGGACTTATTGAAAATCTGACTTAATGAGGATACCGCATGTATGGTCAGTTGGTAATAACACTGATAATTTCTATATTATAATAAGAGAGATTTCTAATTAGAATTAGTAAAGGTGGATCCCCTAACCCCTACATTTTATTTTTATTCTAGGGAAGTGATGAAACACAATATTAACATGCTTAATAATTGATTTAATTATATTATTGGTAATTCTTTAGTTTGTTTATTGAATCTTAAGCTTAATGCTTCTTATTGCCTGATCACCAATAAGATTGATGTGGTAAACTTAAAATGAACTTGGAAAATGGATTTTAGGTTTCAGCCTTAGATTTAATAGCTCACGATCTTCTTTGAGGATAGATAACATTTTAATAGATTTCCTTACAGGATAGACATATACCTGTCGGCGGGCGGGGGGTGCCCTAGTGGAACTTGAACTTAATGAATTCAGGTAACTTGATTAACATAGACATATGATTAATTGGGTTATTTGGGTGTTTGCATCTGACCATCGACATAGGTTTTTGCATATTTTCGTGTTTCAGGTTAGCAAACTGATTTATTATACATATATAAGATAATCAATTCTTCACTAGAATAATATTGTGTACAGTCACAACCCTAGATATTTGTGTCTTTTGTTATTTTCCTTAGTATTTTCTTTTGTGTCTTTATTTTTATTTAGCAAATCCACATTCAACCAACCAAAAGCAATCAATCACTTCTCCCTTTAATTAGATACCTATAAATAGATAATATCAATAATTATTAACAATAATAGAAATTAAGTCCTCGTGGGATCGATATTTTTATACTACTTGAACGATACGTGCGCTTGCGTTATATGCGTGTGATTACGCCGGTCAGAGAGATAGTACAATCCAGAACTCTGATGAAAGACAAAGTTCCAATGACAAACTTAAAGCATGCAATATGCCCGTGGAGCTCGGAGATAAAGCGTATTGCATACTGAACAAGGCAAATCTTGAACTGCAAGCAACTGAAGAGAAACAGTTTTCACCAACTCAACGAATTGGAGGAATTTCACACACAACCTTTTGAGAATTCCAAATTATACAAAGAAAATGCCAAGAAGAGACATGATGAGAAGTTAATGAGAATACAATTGAAACCGGGGAAGCGGGTATTATTCAGCAAATCAAGGTTGAAATTTTTCCCTAGAAGGTTAAAATCATGGTGGTCAGGTCCATTCTTAATCACTCAAGTTTTACCAGATAGAACCGTTGAGTTACATGATCCCAATTCTAATGAAAAATTCAAGGTTAAAAGTAAGTGTGTCAAACACTACTAGGGAGAATCATTGGAGCGACAAAAAGAAAGTGTCACACTTTCAGATCCAACATAACGTTTGGGTAGTCATGTCTAGCTAAAGACGTTAAACTTAGGGCCAGTAGGGAGGCAACTCATGCAAATTGTGTATAATTCAGATTTGGTGTGTTTTATTTTTTTGTGTTTAATTTGTGTAGGTAAATCACACATTTCATGATGGAAGACGTTCTCATAAATCTTCACAAGAAATTTCCTTCTCTCCCTCAAAATGCTCTGATGAAGGTTTACAAAGCTCGCATTGAACGAATGAGATTATTGACAATCAAAGATATCCCTAATGACATTTGTTGGATTATTGAAGCACGAGTCCAATTGGCAGATGAGTTTTCTGACTCTTTTATGTCATATTTGTCTGGTTTAGGAAGAAACACCTATGCTAAAAAGAGAAGAGCTAAAAAAATAGGTGTTTGCTATAAATGTGCACACATGACGTGTAATACTCGTTGTCGTTCTTTAGGAATGGTGTCTGATAACCGTGAAGATAAAATTAAATTCATTAGGGATGGCTTGAGTAAGGAGTATTTTGGATGACATATCATTGACTCTTGAGACGCATCCCAGTGAATATGTGCATCACATAATTCACAAGTTATATGCACAGTTTTGAAAAGAACAACAACAATTAAGTGTAGAGAATCTGACTCTAAAAGACCATGTTTGCCAATTTATAAGAAAATTGGATGGGAAGCTTGTCCCTAATGCATAGACGTCCCTCAAGCCGTTACATCTTGTAAATATTTTTAATTCTTTGTCTTTATCTAATAATTGAGATTTGTTTTGTTATTTTCTTTTATTTTCTCCGACAGGATCCAGACTTTTTGACTTTCATGATATATTTTACTATTTAGCTAATAATTATCATTTGGCAGGTATTTGTGCTATTATAACTCACCTTTTTTTCAGGTTCTATAAATTCAGCCCGTCATTGCACTCTTGAAGACATCCAGATTTAAGAAATAAATAAATAAATAAATAAAATGAAAGCCACTTCAAGAAGACCAGTTATAAATATCTGTGTGTTTTGCGGTACTAGTGTTGGTTCTAAGTGAGAGTTCGTTGAAGCAGCACATGAATTGTGTCGAGTCATAGCTGAAAGGAATATGTAACTAGTATATGGCGGTGGCAATCTTGGACTAATTGTTGGACAATTATGACCCATAACGTCACTATTTGTACAGATCATGGTGTTGTTGTACAAATTAACTATGTGACAAAGGAGATTGCACTCTTATCATTTGTGATTAGATCACCTAGATATATAAATGATAGGAGGTCCCTGTGATTTGTTCCTGGATTGAGAATGATATGAGACAGTATCAGTCCACGAAGGATAAATCATTAAACATCCCTAGTCAGAGCATTATCGAGATTAGACATCGATGAATGCGTAAAAGAGTAGTATTACACTTGTGCGGGTTGTGAGGGCACAACGACATAGTTCTCATATGTTTGGGTATAAGATACTCATGCAAGTGTAACAGCTTCGCTCTGGATAGACCCCCTCGGAATTCCATTGGTAGTATGACTATGTGTCTATGGAAGTCCGAAATCAGGGTAGGTGTATTTGGTCTTAACCTGAGACTTGCACCGCTAATACTTGCGACATTATATACTTGGTTGCAGTCGTCCAGGGTTTTAACAGGTTCTGTGTACGCCAATGCTGGGTATATTGAGAATCGTAGTGTGTTGGGTGTGATGTCAGACGGAAGTGTCACTCCAGTCATATGGAGTTGATGATCACGCAGGGATACAAACTGGTTCTCTAAAAAGGTTGCAACCGTCGGGATAATATAACTTGGTCATGATTATCCGATAATAAAGAGACTAGTTGCTCGTTATCCGATATATGCTTCGTACGGGACAGACATTGTACCAGCCCCAGGCCTTGCATGTGATCATCCGATACTGGATCGAAATACGCAATACTACGTATACTACGCCTGATATAGATCCTTTATTCTTGTAAGGATATTTCTGGAGAATTGGGAAGGCATGTCACTTTGCTAGAAGACAACCTTGTCTTGTAAATTGGTATAAACGTAGTACGAGGTACTTACGTGTTCGGATAGTCCGACGATCGAATTTACTGCCAACATATCCGGGGATCTCATGGTCGTTTCCCAAAGATTCACCGATGACGTATGACTCGCACTTTTAATTAATTTGGGATTAATATGATGAGAGAGAAAATTAATCTGGGATTAATTGCGGAGATATTTTATCTGGGATAAAATATCATATAAAGAGAGAGAACGATTAATTTGGAATTAATCGATTAATTAATATATTTTATATATTAAACGAAATTAGATTTCGACGCGGAATTAAAATTAGATTTTAATTCGGGCGAACGAGTTAATTTAGAATTAATTCGTTAGCAGCGTGAATAGTGACTTCGCTAGGCGTAATCATTTAATTGCGTCGCAACGGAAAATTCGTTAATTTGGAATTAGCGAACCCGAGCCCGAGATTATTTGCGAGCGCATTCGTATTTCGAATTCGAGTGCGGCACGCAAGTCAAATCAAGCGTCAAATCATTAGTCGCATCAAGCGTCAAATCACTTGTCACTTTGAGTGATGTGACTTGGAAACTTGATTGATAGATGTCACTTGATGGGAGTTGTTGAAAAGCTTTTGAAAGCTTGATTGACATATATAATTATTTTTATATTTGGTATATGTTTTGATTTTGGAAATCAATTGCCAACTAACTCACAAATCTCTCTTCTTTCTTCTCCATCCCTCTCACGCCATTTTCTTCTTTTCTTTTACTGGTTTGACCGTGACAAAGAAGGAAAAAGGGAAGCAAATTGCTTGGTTTTTGTGGAAAAAATCAAGAGAGCTAGTACTCCGAGAGACATGCAAAGGTGATAGGGAAGTCCACCTGTGAGCCGGGAATCGTTTGACGAAGTTTGGAGCTCAAAATTTGAAGATGAAGCCGAATTCTAGGAGGCCAAAAACAGCCACTGCCGAGCAGTTCACTGTGAGCAGAAAAGAAATTTTTGTTGCCTCCCGCATCGCTCAACCGCTCGATGTGAGTATTCTGTGACTTCTTCGATTGTATTCACACATGTTCATGCTTGTTTATTGATCCTTGGGACCTTAGTAAACTCCAACACTAATGGGGATCGTTTTAAGGACTGTACAGGAATGAGGCAGTCAAGTCTTGGGAATCGTCCCAAAACCTTTGACAGAGGAAAATCTTATAGGACCATCAAACAGAGAGAAACTAATTGTGCCAGGTATGTCTGAATGACTGGTAGAAATGATTTATCGTGGTGATACTTTTATTGCTTTGCCAGGTGGCTTGGGTACGATAGAGGAAATTTTTACAGTGCTATCTTGGGCGAACTTGAATATACACCATAAACTAATTGGACTATTTAACGCTGATGGATTTTATGATTTTCTTTGTGTGTTTCTTGATGATGCCCGGAGGAATGGGTTCGTTTCAAAATCTGTAAAAGATATCCTCTTTACTGTCAGAACTGTCCATGATTTAATTGACCAAATTTTAGCCTTTGAACCACAAATTGACCATATCATTTCCAAGATTAATTGTTCTGATAGTGATCGTTGTAAAAAACGTCGGATAAATCTGTATCTTAACCTCTAATTGATATTTTTAGATGTAGAATTTCAGCTAGCCAGGTAATATCTTCTAAATTCATCTTCTACTTTTTAAGACATTGGGGACAATGTCTCACTTAGGTTTGGGAGAGGGGAATAATTGACTAGTATCTTGTTTTTATTGTGTTATTTTTAGTCAAAATTTTTCAAAAAAATTAAATTTTTTTATAAAAAAAAAAAGTATATATATATATATTTTTTGTTTTTGTGTTTTTAATTTGATTAATTAGGTGAAATTGTGTGAGATAGATGTGTAAGCACTCCTGAGACGTATCTCAACCTATTTCGTAATAAGTTAATTTTTATTTATTTCCCTTTGAATTATTTAATTTGTGAATTCTCCATAATACTGACTAAATTGGTGTTAGACAATTATGACCCATAACGTCACTATTTGTGAAAGACATTATGGTTTTTGTACAAATTAACTATGTGACAATGGAACTTGCTATTTTATCATTTTGTAATTAGATTACTTGAATATATAAATGATAAAAGTCCCTATGATTAGTTCCGGATTATAAGATATGAGACAGTATCAATCCACTAAGGTTTAATCATTAAATATCCATAGTCTTAGTATTATCGAGACTGGACATTATAATACGGAATAGAATAGTATTGCACTTGTGCGTTGTGGGAGCATAACGGCATAATTCTCATATATTTAAGTATTGGATACTTATGCAAGTGTGATAGGAGGTTGTGTTTACCGATGGTACGGAAACAACTTCACTCTGGATAGACCCCGCGGAATCCCAATGGTAGTATGACTATGTGTCTATGGAAATCCGCATCAGGGTAGGTGTATTTGGTCTTAACCTGAGACTTGCATCGCTAAAACTTACGACAATCAATACGGTTTGGTTTCGGTTGTCCAGGACTTTAACAGGTTCTGTGTACGCCTCTTCTGGTTTATTGAGAATCATAGTTTATTGGGTGTGATGTCAAGACGAAAGTATCACTTCAGTCATATGGAGATGATGATCACGCATGGATACATAACTGGTTATCTATTATGTTGCATTTGTCGGGATAATATGACAAGGTCATGATTATCCGATTATAGAGACTAGTTGATTGTGATCCGATATATGCTTCGTACGAGGCAGACACTATTCCAGCCACAGGCCTTGCATGTGACATCAGATACTGGATCACAATACGCAATACTATGTATACTACGCCTGTTATAGATTATATATTCCTTAAAGAATATTTCTGGAGAATTGGGAAGGCACAGCGCTTTGCTAGAAGCCAACCATGTCTTGTAAATCAGTAGGAATGTGGTACCGGGTACGCACGTGTTCGGATATTCCGACGACCGGATTTACTGCCAACATATCCAGAGATCTCATGGGTCGCTTCCTTAAGATTCACCGATGACGTATGACTCGAACAGAATTAATCTGTGATTAATTATGAGAGAGAAAAAATTAATCTAGGATTAATTACGGCGAGAATTTATCTGGGATAAAATTCGAATAAAAGAGAGACAACGATTAATTTGGAATTAATCGATTAAATAATATATTCGATATATTAAATGAAATTAGATTTCATAACGGAATTAAAATTGGATTTTAATTCGGGCGAACGAATTAATTTAGAATTAATTCGCGAGCGACTTTAATAGTAATTTTGCTAGGCATAATTATTTAAATTAAATTTGATTTATTAAGTCCCAACGAAAAATACGTTAATTCAGAATTAACTAACCCGAGCCCGGAATGTGTTTGCGGGCCCACTCGAATTTTGAATCAAGAGGGGGCCACCTCAAGTCACATCACTAGTCAAACATTTACCTTTATGGTGATGGAAGTTAGTGTAGATTTGATGTTAACTTGTTAAACACATTACCTTTATTTGTGAGAGACGTTTTACCAACTTTGGATATTTGGTATATGTCTTTATTTTTTATTTTTTTGAAAATCAAAACAAGTCAACACAACACTTCTCTCTCTCATTTCCTTCAATTGGGCGTGAACCTCCTTCCATTTTCTCTCAACTTGGGCGTGAACCTAGGGTTCTTGTTTCTTGATTTTTGATTCAAAAATCTTCATTGCTAGCACATCAAAGGGTCTACAAGGGTGATAGAGAAACATCCATTGAGTTTGGAATTCAAAACAACAAAGCTTGGAGCTAAACATACAATCAAAGAGAGCTTGGAGCACTACACAAAGCTTGGAAAATTTTGTTATTCTCTACATCCACAAACGATAAAATTGAGAATAATTTCTGCTATCTTACTTTGTGTATTCACATGTTTTATGGTTATTAGATCCTTGGAAATGTTCTTAGAGAACCTAACAATGGTATCATGAGCCAAATTAAGCATGAAATTGATTAGGGTTCATAATCTTGAATTTGTGTATTTTTTGCTTGGAGCATGATTTAATCAAATTAAGTGTTTGGATATGCTTATAGTATGATAGCTTAGAGTTATGCATGATTAATTTGGCGAAAAATTGATTAGAAAATTTTTTCCTTATTACCCTAGCTTGGCCGAAAGTTGGACCCTATGTAGCTCATTGTGATTTTGATTTTTTAGACCATTGGATGTGTTTAAAACGCATGCGATATATTGATTTGTGATTTAATTAGATTGAAATCAAAATTGATGATAAAATACATGAATTACCGTGAGCCTTGTAAGCATGTTGGAGTTTGATTTCGATTCAATTATGTTGGACATGAATTGATAATAATTAAGCATGATTAATTAATTAAATTGGTGTTTTGGAAATGTTAATTTAAATAATTAATTATGGCTATACACTTTAATTAAATAAATTGTGATATTTGGAATATTGGAATTTAATTAATTGGGCTTAAATTTGGAATTGGGCTAAAATTGTTGTATTTGGGCCTAATGGGCTTGGTTGGGCCAAGTTGGTTTAGGAAAATTGGATTGGATCCAAATTAGGCCTAAAATCATACCATTAAGTCCAAATATAATAAATGGACCTTTAAATAATTAATTGGGCCTAATGGGCCAAAATTAATTTTATGGCAAATGGTGATTCCTTATTGGGCTTTGGTTGCCAAAGTCCATGCCTTAAGAAATAATTGAAAGCCCATTGGACTTTAATTAATTAACATTGGATGTTAATTGGGCTTTTGAGACCCATTAAGATTAGATTTAGAATCTAAGTTGTAAAGGCACATTAATAAAGTGTAATTATTTAATTTTGAATTAAATAAGAATTAGTATTGAATACAAATTAAATTGGATTTAAAATTGTAGTTCGATATAATTCAAGAATACGCACTTTGAGTACTTATTCTTAAACGAGTTGGACTCGCGCAAATCAAATCGTTGTTTGAACATTGGATGATCACTTAATTCAAAGATTAATTAATTGGATTAGATTGATTGAATAACATGCTTTGTGTGAATACATGGATGTATTGTATGAATAATGTATATCAGATGGATATTAGATGGATGAGGGCAATTTTGGAAATTATTGTAATAAATTTAGAATTTATTAAATTGGAACTGCGTGTCAGCCTTTATCTTTTGACTCTTTGTAATTCTCTTCTCACCAATTCCCCTCAATATTAATGAGGTTTCTTTATTGTATTATGTAATTGGGTAGAAGTTAGAATAGTGCTAGCCAGGAGAGGAAATTGAGTGATTTTTTCTAGGAATAATTTGTGAGATATCCATTCGCATATCATTATTATTTTTATTTATCGCGCCTTATTATGCTTTTATAATGCATGCTTAAGGGTGTATGATGACACCTAATCAAAGATAATAAATTGGTTGCCAATTTACGCGAAAAACCCTCAATCAAATATTAACCATTTTCCTTCCATTGAATGGTTCTTTCTCAAGATCCAAGATTGGCATTGGTTTGTTAGCCAAAGTCAAGATCAATGTCCATCACAAATGTGTTTGAACCATGAAAGCTTTGTTCCATATCGCATGTCTTGGGAAAGTTGTGATTTGTTGGCCAAAGTCAAGGTCACTTCTTGTTCATCGACATGGATTACGAAGTTTTCCAAAGTCAATGGGTCCCGCTTAACTGGAATTATTAAGCTTGTTGAGCCAAAGCCAAGGCTTAGTTTATTCAGAGGAAAATGTTAGGAAAATATATTGGATATATTGGCATATATATTGTTTATATGTTTTGGACTTGGAGGTCCACCTACTGGATCTAGGAATTGGATGAGATCCAATTGATCTTAGAGATCTACCTAGTTAAATATCATACAGCTTGTTGGCCAAAGTCAAGGTTGTGTGTTATTTAACATGATCCTAGCCTACTAGGAAACTAGGTTTCCCGAGTACTCAACAGAGAGTTAGAGGCTCGCCGAAAAATAGTGGGAGGCTAGTATTGAATTTCAATTTTGTTCAAATATTTGCCAATACGCGCTTTCAAATTATTTCATCATTTTATGTATTTATTAGTTGGACTAATATTTTATTATTTTCTTGTAACAGTTGGATTGTACCAAAAAATCGTTAATTAAATAGTTAGACTATTGCAATTAAGATGACTGGAAAGAGCGGGGTTAGAGACATTATCATGGGTGAAAATGTCTTTAATGGTACGAACTTTCCTGACTGGGATATGAACCTCAGGATTGTCATAGGGGCTAAGAGAATGCTCTATACGATAGAGAGACCTCTCGGGCCTAAGTCCGGAAATAAGCAGCCGCTTGAGCTTGAGCTTTGGAAGACTCATAGCGATGACAACTTAATTGCTCAATCAGTCATGCTCGCTGCAATGACCCCTCAATTTCGTCGCCAAAATAAGGGATTGGATCCCTATACTATGATGGCAAAATTGAAGGAGCTTCATCGATCTAACCTTAGATCGCAAATGTATGAATTACAGAAGAAGCTCTTTCGCTCTCGAATGTCGAGCACCATGTGTCACAGATGATTGCTGACATCGAATAGTTGGGTCAGCTAGGCATAACCTTTGAGGCTGAGACTTCTATAGATTTGATCTTGCAGTCTCTTCCTGACAGATGGAGCGGGTTCATCATGAACTACAATATGATGAACCATGACCATACTCTTGGAGAGTTGATGGCAATACTGTGTGAAGTAGAAAAAGAGCTATTGAAGGGCAAAAAGCACGAGGTGCACTTTGCTTCAACATCTCAGTCTCCCAAGGCTTGGCCGAAGGCTACTAGAGGTGTAAAGAATAAGAAGAAGAAAAAGGGCAAGGCCAGATCATCAAAGTCTTCTGGGAAGGCAAATGAAAAATCCCAAGATATATGCCTGCAGTGTGGCAAACGGGGTCACTGGAAGTGTGACTTCCGTGAGTACAAGGCACACATGAAGGAAATCAAAGCGGGTAAGGCATCGACTTCTGGTATGTTTGTTATAGAAATAAACATGTCTATTTCTAGTCTTAAAAATTGTATTTTTGATTCTAGTTGTGGTACTCATATATGTACTGATATGCAGGATCTGCAGATTAGCAGGATACTGGCCTCATGGGAGATTGATCTACGAGTTGGAAACGGGACCAGAGTCGCTATTTTGGCTGTAGGTATTTATATTTTGGAACTGCCCCCGGGGCATGTACTAAATCTATCAGACTGTTATTATGTACCTAGTTTGACTAGGAAAATTATTTATGTATCTGTTTAGCCCAATGTGGGTATACTTTTGTATTTAGAAACACTGGGTGTTTTATGTATAAAAATGATATTGAGATATGCAGTGCTAATGTGTATAATGCTCTGTATATTTTGAATATAAATCAATCTCAAACATATAATATAACAAACAAAAGGCTTAAATTAAGTAACAAAGATGAAAATTATATGTGGCATTATCGTCTGGGACACATTAACAAGACTCGCATATCCACACTTTCGAAGAGTGGGTACTTGGATGGATTTGATCCAAATTCATATGACGTCTGCGAATCTTGTTTATTAGGCAAAATGCCTAAAACACCTTTTAGCGGTAAAGGTGCACATGCCACCGAACTGTTAACCCTCGTTCATAGTGACGTATGTGGACCCATGTCTAGCCAGGCTAGAGGTGGATATGAATACTTCGTAACCTTTACAGATGATGCATCGTGTTATGGTTATGTGTATCTTATGAGACACAAGTCGAAAACCTTTGAGAAATTCAAAGAGTTTCGACACGAAGTAGAAAAACAGACCGGCAAAAGTATTAAAACATTACTGTCGGACCGTGGTGGAGAATACTTGAGCAACGAGTTTCTAGATTACTTGAAAGAGTATGGTATTCTTTCACAGTGGACTCCTCCCGGAACACCTCAATTAAACGGTGTGTCTGAACAGAGAAACCGAACTTTGTTGGAGATGGTAAGGTCGATGATGAGTCGCATTGGGCTATCTATTTCCTTCTGGGGATATGCATTGAACAGTGCAATACTTATTTTGAATAAGGTTCCGTCAAAGTCTGTTCAACAGAATCCATATGAAATATGGATAGGAAATAAATCGGGTTTCTCATTTCTGAAGATTTGGGGATGCTGGGCATACGTTAAATGTTTGGAAGTACCAAACTTGAACCTAAATCAGATAAGGGTCTATTTGTAGGTTATCCTAGGGAAACCAAAAGATGTTACTTCTACAACCCAAAAGAGAACAAAGTATTTGTTGCTCTACATGTGGTTTTCCTTGAGAAGAAATTCCTAAATGCAGTGGCAAGTGGGAGGAAAATAGAACTCGATGAAAATCATAGTGATACTATTCATGGCACCGATTCCTTAACGGAACATGAACAACTCATCAGGGATGAGACTGTACCACAGTCTTCGAATACACAAGAACCGCGTAGGTTGGAGAGAGTCAGAAAACAACCTGAGAGGTATGGGTTTGTGATTTCACCTAATGTGGATATTAATCTTATTGAGGAAGACGAACCGACTACGTATGAGGAAAGAATACAAGGTATCGAATCCGGTTTATGGCAAGATGCCATGAAATCCGAAATGGATTCCATGTACACCAACCAAGTTTGGACACCGGTTGATGCACCAGAAGGCGTAAAGCCTATTGGTTGCAAATGGGTCTTCAAGAGGAAGACCGACATGAATGGCAACATACAAACGTACAAAGCTAGGCTTGTAGTGGAAGGGTATCGTCAATGACATGGTGTCAATTACGATGAAAATTTTTCACCAGTTGCCATGATTAAATCCATTCAGATAATGCTTGCTATTGCTGCATATTTCGATTACGAAATACGACAGATGGACGTCAAACCCACTTTCCTTAACGGAAACCTTTTGGAGGATGTTTATATGCAATAGTCTGACGGTTTTGTCGTACCAAAATATACAAACAAGGTTTGCAAGTTAAATCGATCCATTTATGGATTGAAGCAAGCATCGCGTTCTTGGGACCAACGTTTTGATGAGATCATAAAAGAATATGATTTCGTTCAAAAAGAGGATGATCCTTGTGTATATAAGAAGATTAGTGGGAGCGCACTGAAATTCATTGTCCTTTACGTTGATGATGTATTGCTTATAGGCAATGACATTCCCATGCTGTTAGGAAATCTCTAAGTCCCGAGGATTGATTATCAAGCATAGAAACATAATACAAATACACGAGGAAGTTGCGGAATACTTACATCGAGCGGTTGAGCGATGCGACGAAGAACAAAATTCTTCAAGTCCTCCTCCAAGGTGCATTCGGCAGTGAGCTGAATTGTCCTCCTTGGTGTTCTCGGCAATCATCAATTTTGAGCTCCAAGCTTGATTTGGTGATTCCTTGCTCACAAGTGGGTTTCCCTATCACCTTCGCAAGACTCCGGTATGTGCTAGCACTTGGTAATTTTGCCACAAAATCACCATTTTCCTTCTCCATGGCACTCGGCAGTGGCCAAAACCAGAAAAAGAAAACTGCAGCCCTTTTGGGCGTGAGAGGGAGAGGAAGAAAGAGAGAGTGAGTTGGTTGCTAAAAGTGTATCTAATACACTTAATGTATTTCCAAAATTCATTTACCAATTTATTTGCTTTCCAAAAGTCAAACAATTAAAGGCTTTCAACCACCACATCAATCAATCAATCAATCAAATTGTCATATCACTCAAAGTGACATGTGATTTGACGCTTGATGTGATTAATGATTTGACGCTTAATGAGACTTGCGTGCCGTACTTGAATTCGAAATGCGAGTGCGCTCACAAACACTATCAGGCTCGGGTTCGCTAATTCCAAATTAACAAATTTTCTGTTGCGACATAATTAAATAATTATGCCTAGCAAAATCACTATTCACATCGCTAACGAATTAATTCTAAATTAACTCGTTTGCCCGAATTAAATACTAAATTTAATTCCGCGTCGAAATCCAATTTCGTATAATATATCGAATATATTATTTTATCGATTAATTCCAAATTAATCGTTCTCTCTCTTTAATTGATATTTTATCCCAGATAAAATATCTCCGTAATTAATCCCAGATTAATTTTCTCTCTCTACTAATTAATCCCAGATTAATAACGTGCGAGTTATACATCATCCATGAATCTTCCGGAAGCGACCCATGAGATCCCCGGATATGTTGGCAGTAAATCCGGTCATCGGACTATCCGAACACGTAAGTACCTAGTACTACATTTGTACCGATTTACAAGGCAAGGTTGGCTTCTAGCAAAGTGCCATGCATACCCAATTCTCCAGAAATATCCTTACAGGAATATGTGATCTATATCAGGCGTAGTATACGTAGTATTGCGTATTTCGAACCAGTATCGGATGTCACGTGCTAGGCCTGGGGCTGGAATTTTGTCTGCCCGTACAAAAACATATCGGATCTCTGGTAACTAGTCTCTATAATCGAATAATCATGACCTAGTCATAATATCCCGATGACTACAGTACATAAGAGAACCAATTACGTATCCTACGTGACCATCATCTCCACTATGACTGGAGTGATACTTCCGTCTTGACATCACACCCAATACACTAAGATTCTTAATATACCCAGCAGAGGCGTACACAGAACCTGTTAAAGCCCTGGACGACCTAAAACCAAAGTATATTGATTGTCGCAAGTTTTAGCGGTGCAAGTCTCAAGTTAAGACCAAATACACCTACCCTGATTTCGGACTTCCATAGACACATAGTCATACTACCAATGGAATTCCAAGGGGTCTATCCAGAGCGAAGCTGTTTTCCGTACCATCGGTAAAACACAACCTCCTACTACACTTGCATGAGTATCATATACCCAAATATATTAGAACTATGTCGTTATGCCCTCACAACGCGCACAAGTGTAATACAGTCTTTTACGTATTATCGATGTCCAATCTCGATAATACTCTGACTAGGGATATTTAATGATCAAACCTTCGTGGATTGATACTGTCTCATATCATCTCAATCTAGGTATTAATCATAAGGACCTTTCATCATTTATACATCTCGGTGATCTAATCACAAATGATAAAAGAGCAATTTCCTTTGTCACATAGTTAATTTGTACAACGACACCATGATCTGTACAAATAGTGACGTTATTGGTCATAATTGTCCAACAATCTCCCACTTGGCCTATAGCCAGTCACTCGAGTGTCCTACACCCGAACTATGTACAGTTCGCTCAAATTACTGAGAAAAGACTTTCGTCAGTGGATTTACATGATTATCATCTCATGCGATTTATTCGATCATCATATCGCCGAACGAATCAGATGAATATCGAAGTATATATCTGGATCGTTGATGAGACCATTAGGTTTTTAGCCTGCGCTGTAGCCTAGCTCAACTTCTAATGAAATTATATCTAATCTAATTAGATTTATTATCAATCTAGAAGGCTTCTATTGCTGCCTCAGCTGCAGCAATAATCCACTTTTGTTGTTTATGCGGTAACAGTATCTTGCTTGGAAGATTTCCATCTCACTGTTCCGTTATTCAAACTGTATAGTACCGTTGTTACGATTTATAGTTGTTTATTTCGGTTAGGAAACTTACAACGGTGAACCCAGTCACTTCAAGTTCTCATTCTCCATAGTATTGAGGCAGCATCCTTAGTTCTCTAAGATACTTAAGGATGTTCTTAACATCAATCCATTGACTATCACTTGGATTGGCCCGATTGTGACTCCATATGCTCAAAGCGTATGAGACACCAGGTCGCGTACATTTATTTCAATGTACGGGTTCTCAGAGAGTACTAACAACTTTAAATCTAACCCAGTAGATCTTTATTCCTAGAATAATGGTTGTTTCTCCCAAGAATTCTACGGAGAATTTTCTAGAAACCCAAGTTTTCACCGATTGTATTATGGGAATCATACTTTGTGTATTCACATGTTTTATGCTTATTAGATCCTTAGAAATGTTCTTATAGAACCTAACAATTGGATCTTTATATGTTCAGTTGACATGTATTATCAACATGCATGGTAACATACAACCATGAGATGTATTTGAAAATTTGTAATATTCAGTGTTCTAGTTTAATTGGACGAAGCATCCAAAAAGCAATGGAAAAAAAAAGAAAAAGAAAAAGAAAAAAGAAAAAGAAAAAATAATAAAAAAATCATCTGAGATCCGAGTCATTAAGTTCGTATGGGTGTTTTAACACCTAGTGCCCTAAAGCCAACTGGCTTGGGAGTCACTGGCCCAAAGCTTGTAACATGGATCAAAGATGTTATAAAAATAAAAAGAAACATTTGAATCCGATTAATTAAGTCTGTATGGGTGTCTTAACACCTAGTGCCCTATAGCCAACTGGTTTGGGAGTCACTGGCCCAAAACTCGTTAAATGGATTGAAGATGTTGCTTTCTTTATTTTATGAAAAAAAAATCCATTGCTAAAAATGTGTGAATTTTGATATAACTTTAGGACAAAAATAGTACTCTCTTTTTAACAACACTTATGAATATTGTTGGCACAATGATTTGATTAATACCTTGTTGGTTGTGTATATGAAGAATGGTAAAAATAATCGTATAATTTACTTATTTGGTAATTTAGGAAGAAAGAAAACAACTACTAACTTGGATAAGAAGTTTCACTTGTTTAGTCACTAACTTGTTTATTCTTTTTTCTCTTGTCTTTTTGCTTTTGGTGCATTAGATTGATGTTTATGGGTATCGTCACTGTAAGCCCTCACGGGATTACAACTCATCCACTAGGGACACATAGAGGTTTAGAGGCTTGTTGTATACGCTAAATGCATCTGTGATCCCTAAGAAAGTGACTTAGTTTAATTTTAATTATTTATTGTTGAGTTCCTAATTAGGTCCCAAGAATCATCCAAAAACAAGCATAAAATCGCATGAACACATCAAGGAATAATGCGGAGGACAAATATACTCACAATGATTGGATTTGATGCATCAAAGAACACAAGTCTTTTTCGTTCTCCTAGGCTCGGCAATGGCTTTCCAAGTGCAGTGAGCTGTGCGGTTTTGATGGTTGAAGCACCTCCAAGATCGGCCATGGTCATCACCATTGAAGCTCCAAGCTTCAAGCTTTTCCATGCTCACAAATTCGTTTCCCTATCACCATATATAACCCATGTGTGTGCTAGCACTAGGTTTCTTTCATGTTCTCACACCCAACCAAAATTGGAGAAGAAGAGAAGAAGAAATTGGCTCAAAGCCGGAGAGAGAGGAGAGAGAGAGAAAAGAAAATGAAAATGGCGTGAAGCCATTGTCCAAGGAGAGAGGGACCGAATATTTCATAGAGAGAGAGAAAAGTTACATATATCTATATTTATTTTCCAAAAATAAATAAACATATATATTAAACATTTTCCTTATTTCAAAAAGTCAAAAAGCAACAATCAATCAATGCTTTTTACTTTACCTATCACATCAGTCACTTTATAAAGTGACAAACTATCATGTCACATCACTCAAAGTGACATGTGATTTGACAATTGATGCGACTAGCGATTTGAGCTTGATTGATGTGACTTACGTGCCGTACTCGAATTCGAAATGCGAATGCGCTCGCAACCACTCTCGGGCTTGGGTTGCTAATTCCAAATTAACGAATTTTCTGTCGCGTCGTAATTAAATGATTACACCTAGCGAATTCACTATTCACGTCGCTAACGAATTAATTCTAAATAATTCGTTTGCCCGAATTAAAATCCAATTTCAATTCCGCGTCGAAATCCAATTTCATATAATATATCGAATATATTATTTTACCGATTAATTCCAAATTAATCGTCTCTCTCTTTAAACGATATTTTATCCCAGATAAAATATCTCCGTAATAATCCCAGATTAATTCTCTCTCATCGAATTAATCCCAGATTAATTTTCTCTCTCTTCCAATTAATCGAGATTAATTAAAGTGCGAGTCATACGTCATCGGTGAATCTTCAAGAAGCGACCCATGAGATCTCCGGATATGTTGTGAGCAGCAATACGGTCGTCGGACTATCCGAACACGTAAGTACCTCGTACTACGTTTGTACCGATTTACAAGACAAGGTTGGCTTCTAGCAAAGCGCCATGCCTACCCAATTCTCCAGAAATATTCTTACAGGAATATATAATCTGTATCAAGCGTAGTATACCGTAGTATTGTGTATATCGGCCCAGTATCGGATAGTCACGTGCTAGGGCTGGGGCTGGATAAGTGTCTGCCCCGTCCGAAGCACATGTCGGATGTCTGGTAACTAGTCTCTATAATCAGATATTGATGACCTGGTCATAATATCATGATTGGATGCGCATCACTCAAGAGCACTAGTACCATATCCTGCGTGACATCATCTCCACTATGACTGAAGTGATACTTCCGTCTTGACATCACACCCAATACACTACGACTCTCTGATAAACCCAGAAGTGGTGTATGTACGCAGAAACCGGTTAAAGCCCTGTACCACCAAGACCAAAGTCTACCGATTATCGTAAGTATTAGCGGTGCAAGTCTCAGGTTAAGACCAAATACACCTACCCTGATGTCGGACTCCCATAGACACATAGTCATAATACCAATGGGATTCCGAGGGGTCTATCCAGAGCGAAGCTGTTTCCCGTACCATCGGTGAAACACAACCTCCTATCGCACTTGCATAAGTATCCAATACTTAAATATATGAGAACTATGCAGTTGTGCCCTCACAACGCGCACAAGTGCAATACTAGCCTATTCCGCATTATCGATGTCCAGTCTCGATAATACTACGGCTAGGGATATTTAATGATTAACCTTCGGGACTGATACTGTCTCATATCATTCTCGTCCAGGAACTAATCATAGGGACCTCTCTTCATTTATATATCTATGGTGATGATCTAATCACAAATGATGAGAGTGCAATTTCCTTGTCACATAGTTAATTTGTACAACAACACCATGATCTGTGCAAATAGTGACGCTATGGGTCATTTGTCCAACAATCTCCCACTTGGCACATAGCCAGTCACTCAAGTGTCCTACACCCGAACTATGTACGGTTGGCTCAAACTGCTGAGAAATTCTTTCGTCAGCGGATTTGCATGATTATCATCTTGATGCGATTTATCGATCATCACATCGCCACGATATATGATCCGAACGAATCAGATGAGTATCTAAGTATGTATCTGGATCGTTGATGAGACCATTTAATTCTTTAGCCTGTGCTGACGCCTAGCTTAGCTGCATAACAGAACTATATCTAATCTAATTAGATTTATTATCGACCCAAATAGCTTCTATTGCTGCCTCAGCTGCAGCAATAATCCGTATTTGTTGTTTATTCGGCAACAGAATCTTGCTCGGAAGATTTCCAGCTCACTGTACCGTTATTCAAACTATATAGTACCGTTTGCGACTTTTAGTCGTCTTTATCGGTTATAGGAAACTTGCTACAGTGACCCCAGTCACTTCAAGTTCTCATTCTCCATAGACTAAGACAGCATCCTTAGTTCTCTAAGATACTAACGGATGTTCTTAACATCAATCCAGTGACTATCACTCGGATTGGCCTGTTTGTGAATCCATATGCTCAAAGCGTATGATACACCAGGTCTCGTACATTTTTCAATGTACGGTTTCTAGGAGAGTATTGCGAAAGCCAAGCTTTCGCCGATATTTATTTTATGGGAATATCATTTCCAAGAAATGACGTATTATCATTATTTTATAGGACAGCCACTGTCAGTGCGCTCCCACTAACCCTCTTATTTACACAAGAATCATTATCGTTTTGAATTAAATCATATACCATTATGATTATATCAAAACGATGATTCCAAGAACCTAATGCTTGCTTCAATCCAATCATGGATCGAATAACAAGCATTATCCAAATGGATTTACCGTGGCAACAGGTAAAAGGTTGAATCGTAATCAACACAATGTTGATAACGATACCTTTCTGTTAAAGCCTTGCTTTATACTTTGGTATGTTGCCATCCATGCATGTCTTCCTAGAAGACTTTTAAGTACCATTAGGCACAATGCCTTGTGGTACATCAACTAGTATCCAAACTGGTTGATATACATGGAATCCATTTCGGATTATATGGCACTTTGCCATAATTGGGGAGTTGATATCTTGTATCACTTCCTCATACGTAGTCAGTTGGTATTCCTCAATAAGATTCACATCTTTATAAGGTTAGATCAGAAACCCATACCCCAGGTTGTTTTCTGACTCTGTCCGACTTACGCGGTTCTTGTGTATTTGAAGATTAATGGTAATAGTCTCATCCTTGATGAACTATTTGTGTTCCATAAGATTCGGTGCCTTGAACAGTATTATTCCGATTTCCATCGAGTTATACTATCCTCCCACTTACCACTGCATATCGGTATTCCTATCAGGAAAAACGTATGGTGAACAACAATCTAATTGTTCTTGTGAGGTGTATAAGTACAATACTTACGGTATCCCTAGGATGACCTACATTTGGCACTTATCCTATTTGGGTTTTAGTTTGGTATCATCCAAACATATGCCTAGCATACCCAAATTATCAGGAATGAGAAACCCGGTTTCTTTCCGTTCATTCTAATATGTAATCTGTCAAACAGATTTTATGGAACCTTATTCAAAATAAGTTCTTGCACTGTTTAGCATATCGTCGAAGGAAATGGTAGCTCAGAGCGACTCGTGATTAACCTTATCATGTCTAACAAAATTCGGTTAATCTGTTCGGACACACCATCAAACTGACGTGTTCCGGGAGGAGTCCTTATTTGAAAGAATATTATACTCTTTCAAATATACTAGAAACTTATTGTTTAAGTATTATTCATTACGGTCTTACCGTGACGGTTAATACTTTAGCCGATCTATTTGTCTATTTCGTGTCGAAACTCTAAAAGTTTCCGATTTGTGTTTCAAAAGAAACACATAACCATACGCGATGCCACATCCGTACAGGTCACGAAATATTCATATCCATATCTAGCCTAGCTAGACATGGGCCCACTTGCTTCACTATGAAGTAGGGCTAACAGATCGGTGGCATTTACACTTTTACCAAGTAAATAGTGTTTTAGGCACTTTGCCCAATAAACTAGATTAGTAGACTTTATTTGAACAGAATCAAATCAGTCCTAGTACCCGCTCTTCAAAAGTGCGGATATACGATTCTTGTTTAGTAGTGTCCCTGACAACTATGCCACAATTAAGTTTCTTAACTGATCAAATCAATTTGAGCTATTTATTTGTCATGTTATATATTTGAGATATTATTTATATTCAAAATATAAATTCTGTTATTCACATCTAATGTGTTTATCTCAATATCATCTTTATATAATAAAACACTTTAGTGTTCTAGAATATAAAGGTACACCCGCAGCGGGTTATACGCGATATAGAGATAATGTTTCTAGTCAAACTAGCTACATTATAACAGTTTCTAAATTTAAGTACTAACCCGAAGGTAGTTCCTAAATTCAGATATCTACGGTTAAAACAGCGACTTTCGTCCCGTTTTCAATTCGCAGATAAATCTCAATTGAAGTCAGTATCCTGTTCAAAATAAATTCTGAACATCAAATATATATATTTTATGTACCACACTAAGTATCTAAAATCTATTTTAATACTAGTTGTGAACATATTTATGACAAACATAATGGATTAAGCACTTAAGTTATCATTACATGATCTTCCAAAGATTATGCTCTACTATTTGCTAACTCCGGGCTTAGGCATAATACGTTATTTTATCAAATAAAATAACTTATTATTTTTCCAGGACCATCCTGAAATTTATTCCCAATTTGAAAATTAAAGTCGTTTAAATACATTTTCACCCAGGATTATGTCTTAAACACTAATCTTTCATTTTTATATCTTGATTCTAATAGTCCAACTATTTAATCAACGATTTGTGGTACTATTTATTATAATGATTATAATAGTCCAACTATATAATCAAATATAATCTAAATTAATTAACCTCAATTACATTGATTACTATAGTCCAACTATAAAATCAACTGTAAACTGAAATTAATTAATTCAAATATATTGATTAATATAATCCAATTATATATAATCAAATATAATACAGTCCAACTGATATTAAAACAACAATTTAAATATTAGTCCAACTAACATTTAATCTAACGACGAAATAATTTGAATGAGCGCGTATGGCGAGTAATTGAACGAGTATTGCAAATTCAATTCTTGCCTCCCACTATTTTTCGGCGAGCCTCTAACCCTCTGTCGAGTACTCGGGAAACCATGTTTCCTAGTGGGCTAGGATCCCGTTAAATATCACACAATCTTGACTTTGGCCAACAAATTGTATGATAATTAACTAGGTAGATCTCGAAGATCAATTGGATCCCATCCAATTCCTAGATCCAGTAGGCGGATATCCAAATCCTAAAATATATCTATATATGCCAATACATCCAATGTATTACCTAACCTTTTTCCTCTGAATCAACTAAGCCTTGGCTTGGCACAACAAAATTAGTGATCCCAGTCAAGTGTGACCCATTGACCATGGAAAGCTTCATAATCAATGTCGATGGACAAGAAGTGGTCTTGACTTTGGCCAACAAACCACAACTTGGACAAGACACGATATGGAACAAAGCCTTCGTGATTCAAACACATCTTCGACGGACAAAGGGCTTGACTTTGGCCAACAACCCAATGCCAATCTCGGATCTTGAGTAAGAATCACTCAATGGAAGGAAAGAACTTGATATTAAGCGAGGGTTTTTCGCGTGCAATTGGCTACCAATTTATATCTTGTTAAGGTCTCATCTTCATACACCCTTAAACATGCATTCTAAACACATAATAAAGCGCATATGAAATAAATAATAATGATATGCGGATGGATACTTTACATTGATCCTAGATCAAATCTCTCATTTTCTCTCTCCAAAGCTAGCACATGTATTTACTTCTACCCGTTACACTACACTTCTAAAGAAACCTCATTTACATTGAGGGGAATAGGTGAGAAGAGAATACAAGAGTATAGAGGTGATAAGGCTGGACACGCAGGTCCAATTTAATAAATCAAATTTATTACAACAATTTCTAAAATTGCCCCACCCGACTAATATCCATCCGAATACATTATTCATGCATCACAACCATGTATTCATACAAGCATGTTATCAATCAGTCTAATCCAATTAATTAATCTGATAATTAGTGATCATCCAATGTTTCAAACAACGATTTGATTTTTGCTCGAGTCAAACTCGTTTTGCGAATAAGTACTGAAAGTACGAATTCTTGAATTAAATTAAACTACAACATAAATCCAATTTAACATGTATTTAATACTAATTCACTATTCAATTCCAAATTGAATATTACACTTTATTTAATGAACCTTTACGACTTAAATTCCAAATTTAATCGCAATGGGTCTCAAAGCCCAATTAACATCTAATGTTTATTTAATTAAAGTCCAATGGGCTTTTAATTAATTTCTTAAGGCGTAGACTTTTGGTCAACTCGGGTCAAACTGATAACCAAAATCCAATCCGGGAGTTACCCCATAAGCCTTAAATTAATTTTGGCCCATTAGGCCCAATTAAATAATTAAGGTCCATTAAGTCATAATTGGACTTTATGGATGCGGTCTTGGGCCCAATTGGATCCAACCAAATTGGCATAACCTAACTTGGTACAACCAAGCCCAAAAGCCCAATTACAACCTATAAGGCCCAATTTCCAAAATAAGCCCAAATTAATTAACTTATAAAATTCCAAATTCCATAATTAATAACCTAAGTGTAATGCACAATGACCACCCAATTAGTCACAAAGAAGTATTCATAATCCGTATTGACAAGACGGACCATATAACATGCATCAAATACATAATTACATTCAAACCTTATTAATTAGGGATTTCCGCTAAGTGTCATACACCCTAAATCTAATCAAATTAGATTACAATAAGCATGCATAAAGTCAAGAAAACATGATTAAACATTGATTCAATGAAGGCTAATCATTTTTGGTGGCCTAGAATCAGACTCGCACTCTGATACCAATTTGTAAGGGTTTTTAGGGGTGAATCCGGTAACGCAGCGGAAACGGTATTTCAAAACTTTTTCAAAATACCGAGTATATTATTCATTATCTAATATGAATAATCTATTCGGATTTCACCTAAACCCAAAATGAATTACTCATGTGTATGATCTAATCAGATGAAGTAATAATCCGACCATTAAAGGCCCTTTGTCCGACCACATTAGGTACGGACCCCACATTAGTGCCGAACCACATTAGTGCCGACCACATTAGTGCCGACCATGATGGTAGCGACCACATTAGGTCCGACCAGACGAGGTCCGACCACATAAGTGCCGACCACATTAAGTCCGACCAGACGAGGTCCGACCACATAAGTGCCGACCACATTAGGTCCGACCAGACGAGGTCCGACCACATAAGTGCCGACCACATTAGGTCCGACCAGACGAGGTCCGACCACATAAGTGCCGACCACAGTCAAACAGAAGAGTATTTACATGCATCATATACAAATCCAAATACTCAACATAAATGAAAAGCCAAAAGGTGGTACAAGGTCGGAAACTTGAAACCAACACTTAAATCAAGTTTCTAAAACACCATTTTATAGTCTCACCATAATGAAATAACTATAGAACAATTCTAGGTTATCTAAGAGTGGGTCAATAACTCTAGAATGGCAACTAATTTCTTAAACATCAATAGAATGCTTATTAACTCATTAGTAACATTCTATGATCTTTATACATGCTCAACCCTTTCCAAAAAAACTTCCATTCTCCAAAAATACATAGAATAAAGAATAGAAAAACATAAGAACATTACAAGATGAAGACCACAACAAGAGGAACATTTTTCTCTCTAATGGCAAGTTGGAAATACTTACTAAATTCCAAGCTTTCCTTGTTTTTGCTTTTCTTTCTCTCAAGCTTCTATGTCTTCTTTCAATGGAGTTTTAGGTAAAGTGTGAAAGGTTATTAAACCCTAAATGAAACAAAACAATATATACTTGCTCACATTTTGCCTTGGCCGAAAATTGCCTAAGGAAATTAACAAGAAATTTGTTTTAATTTCATTTGAATTTCAACTTGCAACTTGGTTAAATGATCATTACAATTTAATGATAAATTCAACCAAGTCAACAATTTCAACTTAGCCATTTAAAAAAAAATATCATAACTTTAAAATATCTATACTTTAATTAATTTAATCATTTAACAATTAAATAATCAATTAATTAATTAAATACAAATACATTAAGTATATGTATAATATTCACATTAAATATTAAATACATATATTCATTTATGATATTAGTCAAAAAACTCATTTTGACAATTAATTAATGTGTATTTGAATTAATCAAGTATTAAAGACAAATACACAAAAATTAAGGAAATGACTATCGGGTCCCATCACATGTTTTTGCGTTTAACCTTTAAACGACTTTATAATAATCAATATTATTTATATAAGAGTTGCCTTAGTGCTCTACGAGTATATTTCATTAGTGAGACTCTTTAGATTCAGGCATATCCGTCACGAAATCTAATTTTGTGTCCATAATTTATCCACCCGTAAATTATGACGATCACGAATATCTTGCTGAATCATACAGGTCGAGGTCATGGCAAATGTATAATTCCTCTGTCACAGGTATCCGGATAAATCCCAGAGATATAGATGTAAACGTCAAATCTCTATAAGGATTATCCAGTCGATTATTCTATTAGCAATCTCTAAAAGAATGTTTAGAACTTGCTTCTAAACTTTACCACGGGCCCATGGTTTTATCTGATTGCTAATCATGTGGACTACCTATGCTCTGGTACACAGAACTGACGGATCCTATCTTGATACACATAGGACACCCTGAGGATCTATCTACACCCAATGAACAGGAGGAGGTCTGATCTAAATAGATCGGTGACGTGACTGCCATCTAAGTGTAGAAGATGTCTCATGTGCCCACAATGGCATCTCAAGTCTAAGAATCACAAGTGCTACTCAACCCGACAAGATTCTTATTGACGTTGGTGTACCATCCATTAAGAATCTTCGGTGAGTCATTCAGTGTTTATCCGCTATAAACACCTACACGTCTATACTAGTCTCTAAGACTAATGGTTCATTGAGAAACCATTGGAATCATATATTCTAGTATACGACATGTACCGGTCTCAACGGGTTTACTTCACTGACCAAGTAGTGTAAACCTTGACCAGGAACTGTCTGAGAATGACAACGTCATGATACTCCTCAATGTCCGTTGCGACGCTTTTGCAACTGTATCATGACTAATCATTCTAGGGTCATTACGTCTTTACCATATAGAAAGATAGATTATATTATAGAAACTGCAAATATATTATTCATAATAATAATGTTTTACAGAAGTATTTATAGAAATACAACCGGGAATTGGCGCTCTGAGCACCAACCCCAACACTATTAGTAGAATGATGGAGTAAAATGGAGTGTTAGGTTGATTATAGATTTTTGATTATGGAAAAAAAAACATTAGTGTTGAATGGAAATTAAATTAGACGTGTACTCTTTTTTTCTTTCTTCTTTTTGATTTTAGAATTGGACACTATATGATGATTAGAAATGCCATTGGTGATGCGAAAATGTGATTGAATCAACTAATTAGTTGAAAAGTAGGAAATTGCAAAATGGGGTATGGCCAAGTAAAAAAAAAATGTTGTTGGGGCCTTTAAATTGTTTAATAAAGTTAGATGAATGCTTAAGAATGCTTATGCCTTATTTTGTTTGAAAAGCTCCTGGAAATAGAATGGCTTCTTTGTGTTTTGTAAACTGGTGAGTAAATATGAGATAAATATTGGATTAAAATGGTGATGAGATGTGCATGTGTATTTGGGGGTTGAATAATTGTTTAGAATGGAAAGTAATATTAAGGTAATGTGTTGTAGTAATGTGAGGATTATGGAATAAATATTTAATATGGTTATAACTAGAGAATGTTACTCATGATAATGGTTTAATATTATTGTTTTGAATATTGATTTTTATAAATGATGTGAAGGATTTATGAGATAATTGTGATATCTGAGTAGTATAATGTGAATATAACATGAATAAATTTTAATTGATAGGATTATTAATTTCCGAAAATGAGTACTATTGTGGCCAAAAATATGGTTGATAAAGAAACTACTTTTATAAGATTTTAATAATATAAACATGAAATTTATGGGTATGCATACATGATTATAGTAGTGTTGCAAGGACTGTGTACTTGGTAGATTGATTCTTCAAGAATTGATTTTAGGTGGGAAAGTTGAATATGTAAGTGCATGAATGAATGAATCTGGATTGATTTTGAGAATAAATTCAGTGTGCCAGTGTGGATTGATGTAATGAGAGTAAGCATGATAAATAATTATATAGAATATAAAGATAAGTTTTGTGTATGCTTAGAGGAGTGCATGTATATGAATAATTCCACTGTACCATGGATATGCATGAGTGAATGTATTTACATATTTGATAGCATAAGAGATGCATAAGCATATTTATATGTTATGGTTTTCAGAAGTTGAGTTAACGCTAAGAATGGTTTGAAACTCAAAAAGTTTTAAGGAAAAGTTTCGAATGTTTTTTAAAGAAAGTATTTCAGAAAATATTTACGTACTGTTTTGAGATTTAAGTATGAGTTTTATGTTTTCGGGGATTGAGGGAAAAAACTCACCCAGTACGTAACTTGAGACACAGATGGAATTGACAGATATCATATGGATTCGGGATTTGGGATTTGACCCATCCCAGTTGTACATTGTTGGAATTGACGGATTTATATACATGTGCACATTTGGAGGACTGATGGGACGCTATTAGATCCTCGAGCGGGACTAGGGGGACAGCGATATGTAACGCCCCTAGATCCTAAGCACTCAGATGGTACATTCCTGGGTGGAGATGCGCCTACGGGCGGAGATTTGGTGGCATGGGGGACGATGATACGTAACGCCTCATGTCACCAGCATGGTGTTTAGGGGGACGGCGATACGTAACGCCCCTAAACATGGTGTAATCGGGGGGACGGCGATACGTAACGCCCCTGAATACCAGATGGATACTTTGGTACAAGATGACCTTATATTGATTTTCAGATTTTGGTTTTCAGAAAAAGAATTCCAGATTTCAGTTTTCAGAAAAAAAAAAAAAAAAAAAAAAAAAAAAAAAAAAAAAAAAAAAAAAAAAAAAAAAAAAAAAAAAAGGTTTAGAAAACGATTTTAAAGAGAAGTACAAGAAAGAGTTTTCAGTTTTCAGATTCTCAGTAAACAGTTTTCAGAAACAAGATTTTAGAAATAGTTTCCTGAAACCAGAGATTGAAAGCATGATTTTAGAAAGATAAGTTTTATTAAGAGATTTTCAAACAGAGTTCAGAAGGAGTTTTCATAAAGCAGTTTTTCAGAAAATGTTTTTTCAAAAAGTAATTTCCAAAGATCAGTATAACTTATAGGTTAAACATATAAGTCATACATTCTGGTTAATATACGAAATGCATATAGTTAACATTGAAGCATGATAGCGTGATTACATCTATATGGATATATGATTGATGTTGTATGTATTGTATTTTGTATCATGATTACATCTAGGGGATTATGATTGATGCCTGTGTGTATTATATGATTACATATACATGTCTGGTGTTATTGAGTTGAAAATAGAAATTTGCAAATGCATATATTTATAGCATTTAAGCTTAATAAGTTCGAATATGAATATATGAAATTACATATGTAAGGTACATAGTTGCATATGTTTATGATATTGTGATAATTTGTTATGTAAGTGAATTTATTTACCTGCGTGTGAAATATATAATGACAGAATTAATATATAGAATATAGACAGTTAAAGACGAATGTTTAATAGAAAGAATATCATATAAATCCGATTTGATGATATTTCAATGAAATGCAAGAAAGGTAAGTATGATAAATAACCAAACTAGATTAGCAAGAATAAGTAGTTAAGTATTCAGATATCAGAGTAGCGCAGCAGAAACACGATGGAGACTGACTTAATAGATGGGGGTGTAATAACTTGATGAGTATATTTTAAATGCATGAAAATATAAATAGTAAACATGATTTAAAGTTGGTGTATGATCAATTAAGGATACTGGTAACAAAGTAACATGTTTGTGAAATGATTAAGAAATAGACAATTAGTTCAACCCAATAAATGTTTGCTTGGTCACACAGACAGCCAGGTTAATAAAGAAACAGGAATCAGACTTTGCATGTGTTTGACGCACAAGGAATGAGCATAGTTACTTACTGAGTCATTATGATTCACACCACAACAGTTTGTTAGTTTTGCAGGTTGGTGATCTGATCGGTCAACCACAGACATTAGAGCTTGAGGAGCCGAATAGCAGCGTTGCAGTCAGCCAGTCACCAGGTCTTGGGGGAAATAAAGAGTAGTAGTTTATGTTTTAGATTGTATAAGTTCTAACGTGCTGAGCACGAGTTTATTTTAGAAAAGTTTTTGTATATACGTACTTTCAGACACGGAGCCCTGATTGTATTATGTCTGCATCGTATTTTAGTTGGGCCCTTAGATTGCATTACTATTGAGATACCGGCCTGAGGCCGAGATTTTATTTTCATGTTGTAAATGGATGCTGGCTATAGGCCAGGTTGCATGATGTTACGGATACATCATGCCGAATTTTTTTTCTAGAATAAGAGGCTTATGGAGATGGGTTTAGCTTGTCTCCAGCCGGTAACATCGCTGCTTAGGCGGGATGTTACATTGCAATTCAAAAAAATAATTTTTCCTAAATTGCCGAAAGGTCCCTTAATTTTCCAAGATTTGTAATTTGGTCATTTTAGTTCAAAACATGTCAAGATCAAATCCAATCAATCCCAAATTTAATAAACATCATATATATCAAATTACAACACATATATGAAAAGCCCCAAATTTGGAAAGGGCTATGACCCTAATTTTACAATATCCATAAATTGATCAATTACACCAAATTAAACAAATTCAATACTTTAATTCAATCCTTACCACACCAAACAAGTATCACCACCATGAAACAACTCAAGAACAATTTTAGGTCGTTTATGAGTGGCTAAGAGACTCTAAAATTGCAACCAAGTCATCTAATGACCAAAAATGAGCTTATTAACCATTAATAAGCAAACTTTGTTTATATACATGCATACATCTTTCATTCATACTTCCAACCATCATATTACAAAACTAAAAGAGTATAGAAACAACCAAACATCATATGTTAAAACTTGGAACCCTAGAAATATTTTTCTAGTTGAAAAGGAATTGAAAAAACTTACAAAAGTTTAAGTTTTCTTCAAATCTTATTCTTTTCTTCACATTTTTCTCTCAACTCTCTTTTGTAATATTTTTGGAAGCTTAACACACAAAGCTGCAAATGAAAAATGAAAACCCTTATATATGTAGGGTTAGGAACGAAATTGGGCATTTTTGGAAATAAAAATTTGGTAATTTTTAATCAATATTAAAGAAGTCAAATTCAATTTTGCTACCTTTTCCAAAAAGTAAAATACATGTGCACCAATCATATTTTTCCATTTAAAAGCATAATTATGATAAAGATAAATGTATTTAATTATTCTAATTATGTAACAATTAAATAATTAGATAATTACTAAATACAAATATCTAAATACATGTATCATATTTACTTTAAATATTCTATAATACACATATTTGGAACATGTGTCAAATACTTTATTTGATCAAAACTTAATGTGTATTTAATAAAATCAAGTATTTAATCCAAATACACATTAACTTGGAAATGACTGAATAGCTCCTATGCATGTATCTTTTCATTTAACCGTTAAACGATTTATAAATAATCAATATTATTTATAATAGTTGCCCTGGTGCTCTACGAGTATGTTTCATTAGTGAGACTCTCTAGATTCAGACATATCCGTCACGAAATCCAATTTCGTGTCAATAATCTACCCACCCGTAAATTATGACGACCACGGATAAACTTGCTGAATCATACAGGTCGAGGTCATCGCATACGTATAATCCTTATGTCACATGTATTGGGATTATTCCAAAGATATAGATAAAAAGGTCAAATCTCTATATGTAATATCCCGTCGACAATTCTATTAGCAATCTCTTAATAACACTTAGAACTTACTTCTACAGTGTACCATGGGCCCATGGATTTAACAGATTGCTAATTCCAAATTGAATACCTATGCTCTGTACACATAATTGACGGATCCTATCTTGATACACACAGGATATCCTAAGGATCAGTCCACACCCAACGAACAGGCGGAGGTCTCATCTAAATAGATCGGTGATATGACTATCATAAAAGTGTGGAGGATACCTCATACATCCACGGTGGTATCTCAAGTCAAATGACCACCATGCTCATTTGACCCGAGAAGATTCCTATTGACGTTGGTGTACCATCTATTAGGAAATTTTCGGTGAGTTGTTCAGTGTTTATCCAATATAAACACCTACACGTATATACGAGTCTCTCCAGACTCATGGTTCATTGGGATAAACTATCGGAATCCGCGTCGAAATCCAATTTCATATAATACATCGAATATATTATTTTTACCAATTAATTCCAAATTAATCGTTCTCTCTCTTTAAACGATATTTTATCCCAAATAAAATATCTCCGTAATTAATCCTAGATTAATTTTCTCTCTCATCGAATTAATCCCATATTAATTTTCTCTCTCTTCCAATTAATCCCAGATTAATTAAAGTGCGAGTCATACGTCATCGGTGAATCTTCAGGAAGCGACCCATGAGATCTCCGGATATGTTGGCAGCAAATACGGTCGTCGGACTATCCGAACACGTAAGTACCTCGTACTACGTTTGTACCGATTTACAAGACAAGGTTGGCTTCTAGCAAAGCGCCATGCCTACCCAATTCTCCAGAAATATTCTTACAGGAATATATAAATCTGTATCAAGCGTAGTATACCGTAGTATTGTGTATATCGGCCCAGTATCGGATAGTCACGTGCTAGGGCTGGGGCTGGATAAGTGTCTGCCCCGTCCGAAGCACATGTCGGATGTCTGGTAACTAGTCTCTATAATCAGATATTGATGACCTGGTCATAATATCATGATTGGATGCGCATCACTCAAGAGCACTAGTACCGTATCCTGCGTGACATCATCTCCACTATGACTGAAGTGATACTTCCGTCTTGACATCACACCCAATACACTACTACTCTCTGATAAACCCAGAAGTGGTGTACGCAGAGAACCGGTTAAAGCCCTATACCACCAAGACCAAAGTCTACCGATTATCGTAAGTATTAGCGGTGCAAGTCTCAGGTTAAGACCAAATACACCTACCCTGATGTCGGACTCCCATAGACACATAGTCATAATACCAATGGGATTCCGAGGGGTCTATCCAGAGCGAAGCTGTTTCCCGTACCATCGGTGAAACACAACCTCCTATCGCACTTGCATAATTATCCAATACTTAAATATATGAGAAACTATGCCGTTGTGCCCTCACAACGCGCACAAGTGCAATACTAGCCTATTCCGCATTATCGATGTCCAGTCTTGATAATACTCCGGCTAGGGATATTTAATGATTAAACCTTCGGGGACTGATACTGTCTCATATCATTCTCAGTCCAGGAACTAATCATAGGGACCTCTCTTCATTTATATATCTATGGTGATCTAATCACAAATGATGAGAGTGCAATTTCCTTGTCACATAGTTAATTTGCTACAGCAACACAATGATCTGTGTAAATAGTGACGCTATGGGTCATTTTGTCCAACATTTATTGCATTTTATTTTGTTTTTTTGCTCGCGGACTAGCAAAATCCTAGATTTGGGGGTGTGATGAGTGGAAAATATATCAATATTTACCGCTCATTTTACCTAATATTTTGTTTAGTTTCTCGGATTTGATGAACGTTTTGATGTTTTTTTAGTTTATTTTACAATAAAATAAAATTGGGACTTAATGAAATCATTTAGGATGAAATTTTGAACAAACAATGGCAAGAATAGACTTGACATTTTGATTTTGGAGATTGGAAACTTGAAATGGCGTTCTAACGAAGTACAATTTCGGAAATTCCAACTTTATGCAATTGTCGTATTTTAGCCATAATGTTTTACTTCGATATCAGATTGAGGTTATTCAAGTTCCAGATTAAAGAAGACTCAAAGATCTACAACTTTTAAGTTCATAATAATTTCGAATTCTGAAGTTTCTATGGCCGAAATTGATAAAATATCCGTAGTGTGTTATGTGTAATTATTAAAGTCATTTTCGAAATAAAAAAAATAAAAAAATAAAATTGTCAAACTTCCATCAAACATGCTTGCATGTTTAGTGGAGGATTTGGTATAAGTTTGGTGCCATGTTTGATGCCATGTTTGTTTCCATGTTTGGTGGAGCAATTGGTGGAGAAATTGGTGGAAGCCTTTAGATTTGCCTATAAATACCAAACTAAACTTTGTAAATTTTTCATGCTTTATTTGGAGGAATTTCTCCATGAAAACGTAAATGAAAGTGTCTTGTATATTTATTTAAGTTTTCTTGTATTTTCTTTTTATTTAATTAATAAAATTTTGTGTGTTTTCATTTACGACATACGCAGGTAATCTCATTCTGCTGGGGTGAAAATGTGAGACTTTTAATATAAAAAATTAGATTAATCTCGCTTATTTTTATTAAAATTTGAATTAATTAGTTACCGCCTATATGGCCGATTTAGGTGACAACCTTATTTACCATCTATATGGTCAGTTTTATATTTCAGACGTAGTTTCCGCCTATATGGTCGGTTTAGGTAATAACCTTGTTACCACCTATATGGTCGGTTGAATTTAATTGAAACAAATGGAATTACCACCTTTATGGTCTGGTTAAATATAATTAATTAATCGGTAAATATTGAAAATAAGAGAGATTTCTAATTTTTGAAATATTAAATGTGGATGCTATAACCCCATCTTTATCTTTCATTATTGTAATTTTACTTTTATTTATCTCCAAGTTATTTTGTATGATGTTTTGTTTATTTAAGTGTTTAGTAATCCTAAGTATGTTTTGTAACTAAATATATTATCTAGGGTTGGGATGAATTCCAATATCACCGATTTATAAGGGGTTATTTTGTATCTTGAGTAATATAAAGGTTTATATATTAAGTCTTAAGCTTAATGCTTCTTGTTAACTGGCCATTAATAAGATTGATCTGATAAACTTAAAATAAACTTGACAAAGGAATTTTAGGTTTCAGCCTTAGACTTAATAGCCCACGATATTCCTTAAGGATAGATGACCCTTAATAAATTTCCTTCCAGAATAGACATATACCTGTCGGGCGGGGGTAGCCACAATTGGAACTTAATCTTAATGAATTCAGGTAACTTGGTTAATATAGACATATGATTAATTGGGTTACAGTGGATATTTGTATCTGACCATCGACATAGGTTTTTGCATAATTTCGTGTTCCAAGTTAGTAAACCAATATATTACACAAACATGAGATAACCACTTCATCTTTAAAAGATATTGGAAGGATTCACAACCCTATAGTTTAATAATATTTATTTTACCTTTAATTCACTTTCACACTATTTTATTTACTTGTTTTAGTTTAAAGTCACCATCCAATCAAACAACCAATCTATTAGATACTCATAAATATTTGGCTTCAAAAATTAATAACTTAGGTATTAAGTCCTCGTGGGATCGATACATTTTATACTACTTGAAAAATACATGCGCTTGCATTATACGTGTGTGATCACGCCGATCAAAGAACAAAAGAAAAACAAAAATCAAAAGAACAAAAGTTGTTGTGTGAATTAATCTCTAAATAGTTTATGGATCACTATTCTGAGTCTTGCTCACACAAGTTTCTGTTGGTAACGAGACATAGCTCAGAAGACTTTATGGTGTCGAACAAATCATCATCTTCATCTCATTCTTGTTGTACTCGGCAGTGAGGATTTGTTTTGCTCACTATCACCTCTATATTGGTGAAAAAGAACTCGGTTTGGTTTCATTTTAATCCAGTTTTTTGGGAAACATTTTGTGGTGTTTTGGGTCTTTGTTGGAGCAGTTTTCAAGTGAAAATTTTGAACTGAAACACAGCCATAGTCCACGCATTCAGGGGCTATTTCTGCAGTGCGTGGGCGCGAATCGAATCAGTTTTTGCCCGGTTGGTCGGGGCTGTTCGGGGACTGTTCCGGAGTTGTTTCAGGGCTGGAATTTTGTCTAAACTTGAAGCAAAATTTCAATGGTGGTGAAAGTAACATTTGGCAGTTCAAAGGGAAGGGCCGAGAAAATTTTCAAGTCCGATCCGTGTGCCTAAGATGTTTCGCTGCGCAAGAAAAACATTTCCTACAATTTGGATCGAGAGCAAAGTTGAAAAATGTTCTTAACCTTCACTTTTTCATTTAAAGTTTCTTTATTTTTTTTATATATATTTATATGAGTTATAAATATTGAGATACATGTTTATATGAGTAGGCACAAAATAATATTAATGTGATGAATGATTATTGTTTTTCATGTGGTAGATGGATTTTACATTGGTCGTAAATTTTTCCGGCTCTTATTTATTTGTTGATTTTGATTTTGGGATGTAAGACCATTTTTTACAATTGCTGTAATTTAAATTTTCCAATGTAAAAATTTCAGTTGTTGTAATTTGGAGCACCGAAGTCGAAAAAGGAGTCAACACCACCTTGGACCGTGATTTGAAGACCAAATGATGCCTTGGGTATTTTTGTACTAATTAGATTAGTATAGGAAAAAAAAGAGCCCGGTCAATGCAAAATATTTTTTTTGTTATATGTATGTTTAATTCGAACTGTTTGAATAATATGTCATATAGCTTAGGGTGCCTACTCTTCATTTCACATGCCATAATATGCATTGGATGCATAATGATTATAGACATGAAATGTGATTAATTTGATTTAAAATGTTTAAATTAGAATATAATATGCTTGAAAAAACAATTAATTGGATTAATTGGTTTTATGGTTTAAAATTTGAATTATAATATATTGGGCTTAATAAGTGTATAATAAATTCCATTGGTAAATAGGATGGAAACCTGAACATAAATTCCATAGCCGAATCTGACTGGACGGTAATGTGGTAAGCACTCGGGTTACAATTCCATGTACCATTGGATTTTATAACGCACAAGATTAATTAAATAGTTTAATATAAATCTTGACCATTTTATGATTCTACAATTTTAAACCAACTTGTGTTCTATTATTTTAAAAGATAAAATATAATAGGTCATTAATACCACTCTAATTAAAATAGTTTAATTGAGTAATATAATTAGTAGAGACTAATGGAAATTAATGTTACAAATTTTAAGAGTTAAAATTGGTTAGGTCACTAATAGTGTACTAATGTAAATAAAAGTTATGATTCAGCCACCATAAATTTATTCACACTAGTTAAATTAAAATATTAGATATTTTATAAATAGAAACCTTAAACTCAAAATAGTGAGTGGGGGAGGGATATACGACGGTATATCCCGCGATCTCCATTGTTAGTACGAAAATGTGAGATTCAAAAGGCGCATCGATACGGCTTTGCTTTCGTCCCCTACAGATGGTGTCCATTTTGGGTCAATATCAGGTTTGGATTTTGAGAGGATATGGATTCAAGATGTATCTTGTGAACTGACCTACCCTACGGTGGCACTTCGCTTGTTAAGTCCAAGGATCCCGAAACGGCGGGTCACATCACAAATGAATAATTAACTGTTAATGAAATTCCTTGATTGAATAGAATGGTAGTTGGTTAATATAGGAATAAGAATTATTCCCGTATATATTAATCGACTGAGATTGTCTCGATCTATCATACAGGTACTTGACCTACCATATGGAACTTACTTGTGGGATGATAGATTTCTGTGGCATAGTAATTTTCTTAGGTTTCTAATTCTTTATTCATGGTTCATGCATCATGTTTAATTTTATGCTAAAATTGTTTGATGATTTTAATATGCGATGAATGTTAAATACATGTTTATTTCATTTTCAGCCATGGTTTCTCCAATTATTTCAATACTCTCAAATGATAAATTAACGAGAGAGAATTATATTAAGTGGAAAAGTAAAATGAATCTTATCCTGCTCTGCTAGGAGTGTCCTCCCGAGTCGGCCAGAGATGCTGGTCAAGCTGTGCGCAATACCTACCAGAAATGGGTAGCGGCAAATGAGAAAGCCTGCTGCTACTTACTAGCAGAGATGTCTGAGGTTCTTGCTGCAAAGCATGAACCTATGGATTCAGTATCTCAAATTATGGAGTTATTTCAGGGCATGTTCGGGCAGCCTTCAGAGCGTCAACGTCATGAGGCCATGGTCTCAGCGCTGACTACTAGGATGAAGGATGAGACATCAGTCCGAGAGCACGTCTTGAGGATGATGACCTATCTCAACACTACTGAAACCCATAGAGCTCGTATTGACGAGCGTAACCAGGTGACCATGATTATGGAAACTCTTTCGAAGAGTTTTCTGTAGATTAAAAGCAACTATGTTATGAACAAGTTGAATTTTACTTTGACCTAACTTCTTAATGAGCTCACCCACTACGAGTCCATACTTGTGGATCCTTATAGGTCCAATGTTGAGGCAAATGTTGCCGAGTCTTCTAAATCTGCAAAGAAGAAGAAGAATAGCACTGGGAAGGCTAAGGCTAAGCCCATGAAAAAGAAGAACAAGAAAGGCTCCATGGATGCCAAGCCCAAGGGAAAGTGTTTCCACTGCAACAAGAACGAGCATTGGAAAATGAATTGTCCTAAATACCTTGCTGAGCTGAAGGAGAAAAATGATACAGGTAAATATGGTTTACTCGTTATCGAAACTCTATTAGTGGAGGATGATAAATCTGCTTGGATTGTTTATTTTGGAGCCAATAACCATGTTTGTTCTTCTTTGCAGCTACTTGACTCATAGAGGGACCTTGCTGAAGGTGACTACACTATGAGGGTTGAGACAGGGGATTCCGTTTTAGCAAGAGCGGTGGGATTTTCTAGTTTAAATTTTACAAATAATAGTTATTTAAATTTGAACAATATGTTATTCATTCCTGGTTCTCGCAGGAATTTGATTTATGATTCTAATCTTTTGGATGATGGTTATTCAATTTATTTTAATAAAAATTTGATTATTATTGGTAGAAATTGATTAACCATATGTACAGGAAACTCAGAAAATAACTTGTATGTGTTAAGACCGTTATCGCATAGGTCACTGCTCAATGCTGAAATGTTTAAGGTTGAGAAACCTAAAACTAAACGGCAAAAGATTTATCACGATGAAACATATCTGGCATTTTAGACTTGGTCATATCAACATTGACCGGATAGACATATTGATAAAGAACAGAGCCTTAAACCAGTTAAAGCTCGGAACTTTACCAGTCTGTTAATCTTGTTTAGAAGCAAAAATGACCAAGAGACCTTTTATTGGAAAAGGTATAAGAGTCATTCAACCACTTGAGCTAATACATTCGGACGTTTCGGACCGATGAATGTAAGAGCCCGAGGTGGTTATGAATAATTCATCACATTTATTGATGATTATTCTAGATATAGGTATGTTTACCTAATGCAACACAAGTCAGATTCTTTTGAAATGTTCAAAGAGTATCGTGCTGAGGTTGAGAACCAGTTAGGTTAAATAATCAAAACTCTACGATCAGATCGTGGAGGAGAATACCTTGACAGATATTTCAAAGAATTCTTAGTTGAGCTTGGGATAGTATCCCAGCACACGGCACCTGGAACACCACAACAAAATGGTGTTGCAGAGAGGATAAATTGGACCCTACTAGACATGATGAGATCTATGTTTAATTATAGCTCACTACCTAGTTCATTCTAGGGATATGCACTGTAAACTGCAATGCATATCCTTAATGTAGTTCCATTTAAGTTTGTTCCTAAGACTCCCTTAGAGTTGTAAAGTGGTCTAAAAACTAGTTTGTGACATTTCCACATATAGGGGTGTCCAGCACATATGCTGAAGAATAAGACTACAAAGTTGGATCCATATTCTCCGGTGTGCCTATTTGTAGGCTATCCTAAGGAGACTAGGGGGGATTCTCTTATACTCCTGAAGATAACAAAGTGTTTGTATAGAAAAATGCTACATTTCTATAGGAGGACTATTAAAGGGAGCTCAAGCCTCGAAATAAAGTGTTACTCGAGGAGTTACTTGCTGGTTCGACCAGTACACCATCATCAATGACATTTGATAAATACATAGCACCTTCCACATTTGAGCATCAGATGCAAGTTCGTCAGAATTATCTACCACCTAGACGCAGTGGAAGGGTTATACGATAACCTCATCGCTAAATTGGGTTGGAGAGGCACAAGTTATCGCATCCAGTGATGTTATAGATGATTCATTGACCTATTATAGTGCAATGAATGATTCTAATAAAGATGAATGGTTCAAAGCCATGAACCTAAAGATGAAGTCTATGTACTCCAACTCAGTCTGGGAACTTATAGACCAACCTGATAAGGTGAAACCTATAGGTTACAAGTGGCTCTACAAGAGGAAGAGTGGAGCAGATGGGAAGGTACAGACCTTTAAGGCTAGGCTAGTGACCAAGGGTTTTACCCAGAAAGAGGGATTTGACTATGAGGAAACTTTCTCGCCAGTAGCCATGCTCAAATCCATCTGCACTCTTTTATCCATTGTCGTATATTATGACTATGAAATTTTGCAAATAGACGTCAAGACTGCATTCTTGAATGGAAATCTTGATGACAATATCTATATGGTACAACCAGAGGGGTTCATAGCTCAAGGTCAAGAGCAAAAGGTTTGCAAGCTGCAAAGGTCCATTTATGGACTTAAGCAGACATCTCAATCTTGGAATATAAGATTTGATATCACGATCAAGTCTTATGATTTTGAGCAGAATATTGATGAGCCTTGTGTATATAAGCGCATCATTGACGGGAAGGTGGTTTTTCTCATTTTATTCATCGATGATATTTTACTCATTGGAAATGATGTAAAAAAATTATCGAACGTGAAAACCTGGCTAGCTAACCAATTCCAAATGAAATATTTGGGAGAGGCCAATTATGTTCTTGGGATTCTAATACTTCGGGATTACAAGAAATATTTGTTATCTATGTCTCAAGCATCCTATATTGATAAGATCTTTGTGTGATTTGGGATGCAAAATTCCAAGAAATACAATATGCCTTATCGGCATGAAATTCATTTGTCAAAGAAACAGTCTCCTAAGACACCTCAAGATGTTGAGGAAATGACACAAATCCCATATGCCTCGGCAGTTGGTAGTCTCAAGTATGGTATATTATGCATGAGACCAGACATCTGTTTTGCAGTGGGAGTAGTCAGTAGGTTTCAGTCAAACCGAGGATTGGATCATTGGGTGGCTGTGAAATACATTCTCAAGTATCTTAAGAGAATGAGAGATTATATGCTTGTATATTCCGGTAAGGATATGATCCTAATGGGGTATACAGACTCTGATTTTCAGACAGATGTCGATTATAGGAAATCAACATCTGGATCAGTGTTTACCCTAGGTGGTGGGGCTATAGTATGGCAGATTATAAAGCAATCTTGCATTGCTGACTCCACCATGGATGATGAATATGTAGCAGCTTGTGAAGTAGTCTGGCTCCATATTCTTAGGAGATCTGGAAATTATTCCAGAAATGGATAAACAACTCACACTTCATTGCGATAATAGTGGTGCAGTGGAAAATTCAAAAGAACCAAGAAGCCAGAAGAGGGGAAAGCATATAGAGAGGAAATATCATCTCATCAGGGAGATGGTACAGATGGGAGACGTTACTATCACAAAGATTGCATCAACATAGAACCTGACTGATCCTTTTACAAAGACCTTGTCGGCTAAAGTGTTTGATGGTCACCTAGATGGTCTAGGAATACGTGACATGTCTCATTTGCTCCAGAGCAAGTGAGAGATTGTTGGGATGTATGCCCTAGAGCTGCATATAATGTAAACGATTTCATATGTTTTAAAATAAAATGATGCATTATTCATTTATCAAAGTGTTTGTTTAATTTTCGCATATTATAAATTATCTTGATTACCCTAGATTAATTATGTGCCTTCAGACTTAGTGTATGAGTGTCATAAACAAGAGAATTTAAGTCTGAAGTTAGTAATCTTAAATAGTCCATAGAGAGCAAACAAAGCGGGTAATTTATTTTTGGTTTATCTATAGCTGCGGTCCATTCTATATTTATATGGAGACCTTGATCCGGGATCGTCCATGTAGAGACATGAGAATGAAGGCACCTTGTATGATGTGATCATATAGGACTGGACCCATATGGAAATGACATTCTTATAATATCCGTTAAACAAAGAAAGTCATTTCGATCTACTAGATAGTCATGTATGGATTCATCTTAATCCTAAGTGTACTACGAACTCCTGCATGACAGGCTAAGTCCTTTGATTTACAAAGGTGAGGTTGGTGTAGCAGTCCTGACCAATAGCTACGTACTTTGGGGGCATGGTTTGTTGTGTAGCTGGGAACGTTTAACATAGATATGAAGTTCACTCATTCTTATGAGAAGTAGATGAGTAACTTTCTTAAGGGTTGATTCAGTATTTGAATTATTTGAGCGCTTAAGTCTTTCTATTACGAATAGAAAGATTAAAATTCATAATGGTTATGAATAAATCATTCATTATAGAATCAATGGTACTTAAGGCAAAAATAATTAGAGGGGTATAATGGACATTATGACCCGGCTCTAATTATGAGATACGTGTGAAGGGTCAATTCATATGTAGTGACTATATCGATGGACACCGACTTGGTTCGGCTTAATATATCATCTGTGACAATGAGAGTGAAACTTTGGGTTTTTTAGTGGAATAACCCAGAGTTAATAATTTGAAATATTTATTTAAGAGCTTAATTAATATTTCGAGATTATTGGAGCTCGGAATCGTAGTCCATTTGGTCCCCGTGCTAGCTTGATCTACTATAGCGGATTTAATATAATTGGATAGTTCAATTATATACTCACATAGTATAAATATTATAAATATGATTAATAATATTTTATGTCACACTTGATACTTTATATTAAAAGGTTGGTATATAATTTTAATAATTATTTGATGATTATCAATTGCATTTTAATATATTATATTACGGTTTGTTTTATTTTTGGAAACAAATAAACCTAGGTATAAAAGGATTTGTTTTTTCCTTTTTCCAAATAGCTCTCATTCTCTAACCTAGCTCTATCTTCTTCTTCTTCAATTCCTCTCAATTGTTGAGAAAAGAAAAAGAAGAACAAAAGAAAAACAAAATTCAAAAGAACAAAAGTTGTTGTGTGAATGGCTCTCTAAATAGTTTAGGATCAATATTGTGAGTTTTTCCCACACAACTTTCCATTGGTACCGAGACATAGCTCAGAAGACTTTGTGGTGTCGAACAAATCATATTCTTTATCTCATTCTTGTTGTACTCGGCAGTAAGACTTTGTTTTGCTCAGTGCTACCCCTATACTTGGTGAAACGAAACTCAGTTTGGTTTCGTTTTAATCCATTTTTTTGGGGAACATTTTGTGGTGTTTTGGGGCTGTGTTGGGGCTTTTAAGTGAAAAATTAGAACTGAAACACAGCCATAGTCCACGCATTTCAGGGGCTGTTTCTGCAGTGCGTTGGGAGAAAATCGAATGTAAAATAATCCAATTTTTGTCCCGCTGTTCCGGGCTATTCGAGGACTATTTCAGGGCTGGAATTTTATCTAAAACTGAAGCAAAATTTCAGTGGTGGTGAAGTAACATTCGGTAATTCAAAGGGAAGGGCATAAAAAAATTTTCATGTCTGATCCATGTGCCTAAGACATTTCCGCTGCGCAAGAAAAACATTTCCTACAAAGACCTCTTGGATGGACCCTATCACGAGGTACTTAGAGACTGGGGAGATACCTGAAGATAAGAAGGATGCAAGAAAGATAAAGTACCAGAGCTCAAAATTCTGTTTGATAGAAGGGATTTTATATCGAAGGAGGTACATGAAACCGTTTCTAAGATGTCGTGCACCTGAGGAAACAAACTATGTGCTCAGGGAAATACATGAAGGGATTTATAGGATTCATGTCGGAGGGCAGTCGATTTGTACAAGGCATTGAGACAAGGATTCTTCTGTCCAACCATGCATCAAGACGAGATGAAGATAGTTCGGGCATGTAATGGGTGTCAGAAGAATGTAAATATCTCGCATCAACTGCCCAAGCAGCTGACCACCCTGGCCAACCCATGGCCATTCGCCTAGTGGGGGCTAGACATCATTAGGTCGATGCTAGTTGGGCGGGGTCAGGCCAAATATACCATTGTCGCCATAGACTATTTCACCAAATGGGTAGAAGCCGAGATGTTATCTGTAATAACAGAGAAGAATGCAACAGACTTTGCGAGGAAGAACATCATCTGCCAGTTTAGGATTCCTCGAGCAATTATTACTGACAATGGGAAATAGTTTGATAGTAAGAATTTCAAGAAGCTTTGCGAAGACCTCAAAATTACACTGAGGTTCACCTCGCCCGCCCACCCAAAATCTAATGGGCAGGTTGAGGCACTTTCATGGTTAATTCTCATTTTTTCACATCAATCACAGTTCTACCTGTAGCCAAGAATGGTCTCCCAAGAATGATAGGAACATCTTTGTCTTCCTCCATGTCAAGGATAATAAAATCTGCTGGGAGAATGAGTTTATCAACTTTGACCAAACATCTTCAACCACTCCTCTCGGAAATGTGAGTGTTCGATCAGCAATTTGCAGCGAGACTGAGGTAGACATTGCTTCTCCAATTTGCAGTTTCCTGTAAATAGAAAAAAGGCATCAAATTAACACTTGCACCTAAATCACATAAAACCTTACCGATGTAGTGTTCTCCAATGGTGCACGAGACAGTGAAACTGCCATGATCTTTCAACTTTAGGGGAAGTTTCCTTTGAATAATGGAGCTGCATTCTTCCGTCAATGCTACAATGCTACTGTCTCGTAATCTCCCAATCTCCATTGTAGTGAAAAAATGTCTTTCATGAATTTGACGTAGCTGGGCATTTCTTTCAAGGCTTCCGTGAATGGAATGTTGATATGTAGCTTTTTGAACACCTTCAGAAATCGAGCAAATTACTTGTCTAGCTTTTTTTTCTAAAGTCGCTGTGGAAAATGTGGAGGTGGAGTGATTTGATCTTTTTCATTTGCTTCTTTTTCCTCCATCTGTAGGACTGCATCTTTTGGAATTTCTTTAATAGTTGCCTTGATTCCAACATCTTTGTTGATCGCAATGCCGCTTTTCAAGGTAATGGCTTGACATTGTTCCTTCCCCCTGTTCCTTGGATTTTATTCTGTGTTGCTGGGAAGATTCCCTTGCAGTCTGTAACTATAAGTATTGGCCAATTGTCCAATTTGATTTTCCAATGCTTTGATGGAAGCATATTGGCTTTGAAAAATAGCATCATATGCTGCTTGTTGCTTTTTGAACATTTTTGCGATCCATTCTTTCATTTCTGGTTCTTTTTCAAACTCCTGGCCTTTGCTCTGTTGCTGGAATCTAGATGGTGGATAGTTATTTTGCCCTGAATTGTTGCTCCATGAGAAATTGGGATGATTCCTCCACCCTGAGTCGTAGGTGTTGGAATATGGATTGTTCCCATGTCTGTTGAAATTGTTGACAAAATTCATCGTCTCTTCAAGTTGGTTTGGTTCTGGTGCCCCTCCATATGGTGAACTTGTGGCTCCAATATTGCCTTGCATACCGAGAGTCTCCATGAATTTGCATATCTGATCTAGCTTGGCATTAACTGCTGTGTTGGCTCCAACTTCATAAATTCCAGCAATTCTTTGAATCATGCTCCTTTCTGTTAGCCACAAGGAATTGTTGTTAGCCATTTCTTCGATTAAGTCCCAGGCTTGATCTTCTCATTTTGCCATCAAAGCTCCTCCAGCAGCAGCATCAATTGTGGTTCTCATCAGTCTAGAAAGTCCATTATAGAAAGTTTGGACCTGAAGCCATTTTGGAATCTCATGGTGAGGACATTTCCGGAGCAAATCTTTATACCTTTCCCAAACTTCGTAGAGAGTTTCTGAGTCTTGTTGTAAAAAGGATGTGATGTCATTCCTTAGTTTTGCTGTTGTGGCTGGTGGAAAGTACTTTGCAAGGAATTTGGTGGCTAGAATGTTCCAAGTTGTAATGGAACCAGCTGGTAGTGAATGTAGCCAAGCTTTTGCTTTGCCTTTCAAGGAATATGGAAAAACCCGCAGTCTTATTGCTTCTTCAGCTCCTCGGTTGTATTGAAAGTGCCGCAAACTTCCAGGAAGTTGCTGATATGGGCATTAGGATCTTCAGTTGCATTCCCCATAAACTGAACTGACTGCTGAATCATCTGAATGCATGTTTTGATGTCACATGAGATTGCTGGTAAGGGAGGAAGTACAATACAGGAAATGAAGCCGTCGACCACCGGAATGATTCTATCTCGAATGAGAATTGGTGGTGCAACTTCTAAAGGTTCAGGTTCCATGTTGAATAAAGCTTCTTGGCCTTCTCGTATTTCCCTTCTCAACTGTTTGATGGTTTTTTCAATTTTTGGATCAAGCAGTCGGAGTTCAAAGCTTCTGGTTCGTCTCATGTAGTTTCTGAGAACCTAAAATACAAGAAAACAGAAATAATAAGCAAATATAAAATTAGATACAAGTAAAGGTATCTAACCTCAAAACTAATAGTGAAAGATAAATAAGTCCCCAGCAACGACGCCAAAAACTTGACCGGTGCGAAATCACACGCGTATAACGCAAGCGCATGTATCATTCAAGTATTATAAAAAATATCGATCCCACGAGGACTTAAAACCTAAGCTATTAATTTTTATGAGGCCAAATGATTACTATTATCTAATAGATTGATTGATTGACCTAGTGATGACTTTAAATTTAAAAAAAAGTAAATAAAATTACGCGAAAGTAGGTTGAGGAAAATTCAAATTTATAAAACTATCCAGGGTTGTGATTTCTTCCAATATCTTTTTAAAGATGAAGTGGTTATTTCATGTTTATGTAATATATCGGTTTACTAACCTTGAGCACGAAATTATGCAAAAGCCTATGTCGATGGTCAGATGCAAATACCCAGTATAACCCAATTGAACCATATGTCTATGTCAAGTTAATTACCTGAATTTATTAAGATTAAGTTTCAATTATGGCTACCCCCGCCCGACAGGTATATGTCTATCCTGTAAGGAAATCTATTAAAGGGTTATCTATCCTCAAGGAAGATCGTGGGCTATTAAGTCTAGGGCTAAAACCTAAAATTCATTTGTCAAGTTTATTTTAAGTTTACCAGATCAATCATATTAATGATCAGTTAACAAGAAGCATTAAGCTTAAGACTTAATAAGTAAACATTTAAATTACCCAAACTATAAAATAACCCCTTATAAACCGGTGATATTGAAATTCATCACAACCCCAGATAACTAACTTAGTTACGACACATAACTAGGGCTAGTAAAACTTAAAAATAAAATACATAAAGTAAAATATTGAAAAGTAAAATGCTGGAAAGTAAATAAATAAAAATACAATAAAAGAAAATGCTAGGGCTAGAGGATCTACTTTTATCACTACTATTTTAGATATCTCTCTTAATATAATATATTAACTTGTGTGATATTACTAACAAGCCATATAGACGGTAACCTGATTAAATCAAATTAAGTCTAACCGACCATAAATGCAGTATTATTATTTGTCCATAAACAGCCATATAGGCGGTATTTACCAACCGACCAACCAAGCGGTATCCATGCTTAGTCAGGTTAAAATCAGTTTATAATTGATTACCACCGACCAATATAGCGATATCCTTGTTAAGTCAAATTTTAAATAGTATATATATTATAATTAAGGGAGATTAATCTAAATAGCAGTAATAAAATTTTTACCTTTCACCCTAGCAGGGGCAAGTTACCTCCTCATAGCTGAATAGCAAAAACTGAAAAAGTAAAGAAAGTAGATTACTATTACAGAAAGTAAATAAAATTAAGTATAAAACTGAAATTTAAAGAAAACTAGATACAAACTTCTTATTTATTTAGAGAATTACAGATAGGAAGGTAAATATGAAACTGAAATTTTGAGCTGAATTTATAGGGGTCGATAAGCCTCACGCGTCGCGATGTATGAATTACTCTTGCATCGCGACGCGTGAATTGTTCTTGCGTCGCGACGTTACCATGTGTCAGTCACTCATTGGCTGCTACGGATTCTTATCTGCTAACGTGGAATTTTTGATGATTAACTCAATTAATTTGATGACGTTGCGATGATATGGTGACACATGACGATGTGGATTGTCGGCACCATAGGATTGCGACATGTGGCACGCAATGATTGGGTGATGATGACGTGGCTGACACATGGCATATTGACTTGGCATATTGCTGAAGTGGACGCCTACGTGGCTGACACATGGTGATGGCGATTATCGGCACCATAAGATGATGACATGTGGCACGGTGCACGTTAGCAGATCTCCTCTGATGTTGACATGTGGCGGGCGTACGTTAGCATCATGCGCATGTTAGCAGACTTCTCAGATTTTGACATGAGGCACGGTGCATTTTAGCATGAAAAGGCGCACGTTAGGCGTCGCGACACGTGGAGTGCGGCGTGACACGTCAAATGACATTTTTGCCCTTTGTTATCCTTTTTCACTATTTTGGCCCCAAATCACCTCCAGTATGTCCTGAAACTTTATTTATCTACAAAATAACACAAAACACATCAAAATATTCACAAAACTCAAGAATCTATACAAAATATTAGGTCAAATGAGTGGGAAATAGTTATACATTTACCACTCATCACACCACCAAACCTAACATTTTGCTAGTCCTCGAGCAAAACATAAAATAAAATAACATAAAAATTAAGCTAAGCCACTTTCGTAGGGATCACGGTTGCATTTAGCGTATGCAACAAGCCTTTAAACCCCTAGGTGTCCCTAGTGGACGAGTTGTAGTCTCGTGAGGGTTTACAACAATGATACCACAAACATTTTACAAAAGTAAAAAGATAGTAAAACTAATGCACACAAAAGAAAAAAGACAAGAGAAAAGAGAATAAAGAAGTTAGTGACTAAACATGTGAAACTTCTACTCCAAGTTACTAGTTGTTTTGTTTCTTTCTAAATTACCGAATAAGTAAATTCTCCGATTATATTTACCATTCTCCATATACACAGCCAACAAAATATTAATCAACTCATTTTGCCCACAATAGTCACAAATACAGTTGAGAATAGATTAATATTTTTGTCCTAAAGTTTTAATTTTTTTTGAAATTTTTTCTGATTTTTTCTGAAATTTTCTTTCTTTTTGATTTTTTTTATTTATATACAATATCTTCTGTCTATGTAGCGAGCTTTAGGCCAGTGACTCGCAAACCAGTTTTCTTTAGGGCACCAAATGTTAACACACCCTTACGGACTTAATTACTCAGACTTCAGGTATATATATATATATATTTGCAACATCTTTGATCCATGTAGCGAGCTTTGGGCCAGTGACTCCCAAATCAGTTGGTTTTAGGGCACTAGGTGTTGAAACACCCTTATAAACTTAATAACTCGGATCTCAGACGTTTTTTTTATCCCATCGTTTTTCATAGATGATTCCTCCAATTAAACTAAAACACTGAATATTACAAGCTTTTCAATTACAGCTCATGTCCGTATGTTACCATGCACGTTGATAATATATGTCAACTAAGTATATGAAGATCCATTTTAGTCAGTTTTATGGAGAATTAACAAATTAAATAATTTAAAAGGAAATAAACAATAATTAACTTGTTCCGAAATAGGTTTGAGATACGTCCCAGGAGTGGAAACTCCTTACACAACAATCTCACACCAATTTCACCCGATTAATCAAGTTAAAAACATAATTTTTTTTTTGATTTTTGTAAAATTTTTCATTTTTTTTTTGTATTTTTCGAAAAAAAAATTGGACTAAAAACAACATACAAACAAGATACTAATCAACTATTCCCCACCCCCAAACCTAAATGAGACATTGTCCCAAATGTCTTAAACAGTAGAAGAAGAGTTTAGAAGATAATACCTAGTTAGCTGAAATTCTACATCTAAATGGGAAAATTAAAGGTTAAGATCCAAATTTATGCGATGCTTCTTACCATGATCATCATCGGACCATTTTATCTTGGAAAAGATAGGGTCAATCTGTGGTTCGAAGGCTAAGATTTGGTCAATTAAATCCTGGGCAGTTCTGGTATTGAATAGGAGTTCTTTTAAAGGTTTTGCCACGAACCCATTTCTCCGGGCATCATCAAGAAATACATAAAGAAAATCATAAAATCCATTTGCGTTGAACAATCCAATTGGTTTCTGGTGTATGTTCAAGTTCGCCCATGATAGCACCGTAAAAATCTCCTCCAACGTACCTAAACCACCTGGCAAAGCAATAAAAGCATCAGCACAGTTAATCATTTCCACCAGTCGTTCAGACATACCTGGCACGATCAATTTTTCTCCATTTGATGATCCTATATGATCCGCCTCTGCCAAGGGTCTTGGGATGATTCCCAGAACTTGACTGCCTCCATCATGTACGGCCTTTGAAATGATCCACATTAGTCCAAGACTGACTCCGCCATATACTAGGTGCATATTCTTCTCAGCTATGACTCGTCCCAGTTCCTGTGCTGCTTCTACGTATTGTGGCTTAGTATCAACACTAGTACTACAAAAGACACAGATATTTTCAACTCGTCTTCTTGAAGTAGCTTCCATTTTATGTATGTTTCTTTTCTCAAATTTGGATGCCTTCAAAAGTGCAAAGATGAGTTGAATTTATAACACCTGAAAAGGGGTGAGTAATAATAGCACTAGTATCTTCCAAAAAACGATTAGTAGCAAAACAGTAAATCGTGAAAGGTCAAAAAGGGTCTGGATCCTATCGGAGAAAATAAAAGAAAACGACAAAACAAATAACAATTATTAGGAAAAGACAAAGAGATATAATATTTATAATAATTTACGGCTTCATTGACGTCTATGCGTCAGGGACAAGCTTCCCATCCAATTTTCTTAAAAATTGGCAAACATGGTCTTTTTGAGTCAGATTCTCCAGACTTAACTGTTGTCTTTCTCTTTGGAATTGTGTATATAACACACGAATTTTGTGATATAAATATCCACTGGGATGCATCTCAAGAGTTTAAGATATGTCATCCAAAGACTCCTTACTCAAGCCATCCCTAATGAAATTAATCTTGTCTTCACGGTTATCATATACCATTCCTAAAGAACGATAATGAGTATCACAAAACATACAAGCACATTTATAGCATACACCCATTCTTTTAACTCTTCTCTTTTTAGCATAGGTGCTTCTTCATAAACCAGACAAATGTGAAATAAAAGAGTCAGAAGACTCACCTGCCGATTGGACTCGTGCTTCAATAATCCAACGAATGTCAGTTGGAATACCTTTTATCATCAGTAGTCTCATCCGTTCCATGCAAGATTTGTAAACTTTCATCAGAATATTTTGAGGGAATAAGGAAATTGCTTGTGAAGATTTGCGAGAACATTTTCCATCGTGAAATGACTTTACTTACAAAAATTAAACACAGAAAAATAAAACACACCAGATCACAATATATACACAAATTTCATGGGTTGCCTCCCTGCAAGCGCTAAGTTTAACACCGTCAGCTAGACGTGACTTCTCGAACATTATGATGGATCTGAAAGTGTGACACTTTCTTTTTGTCGCTCAAATGATTCTCCCTAGTAGTGCTTGACACGCTGACTATTAACCTTGAATATTTCGTTGGTGTTGGGATCAAGTAACTCAACAGCTCCATATGGTAAAACCTGAGTGATCATAAATGGACCAGACCACCTTGATTTCAACTTCCCAGGGAAAATTTTTAACCTTGAATTGTACAACAACACCTACTGCCTTGGTTCCAATTGTCTACGCACTATTTTTTTGGTCATGCAATTTCTTGGATTTTTCTTTGTATAATCTGCCATTTTCATAAGCCGGTAGGCGAAATTCCTCTAATTTATTGAGTTGGTGAAGACTTTTCTCTCCTGCAGCTTGTGGATCAAGATTCAACTTCTTCAGTGCCCAGTACGCCTTATGTTCAAGCTCAACTGGCAGATGGTATGCTTTCCCAAACACTATACGATACGGGGACATACCAATGGGTGTCTTGTAAGCTGTCTGATAGGCCCATAATATGTCATCCAGTTTTGAAGACCAGTCCCTCATTATTGATCTGACGGTTTTTTTCCAAGATTCTTTTAATCTCCCTGTTTGAAACTCCAACCTGTCTATTTGACTGAGGATGGTAGGTAGTGGCAACTTTATGAGTAACTTTGTATTTGGATAGGAGCGCATCAAAATATTTGTTGCAGAAATGTGTGCCACCATAACTGATAATAGCCCGAGGTGTTCCGAAGCGAGTGAAGATATTCTTTTTAAGGAATTTGATCACCACTTTTAAATCATTGGATGGTAGTGAAATTGCTTCAACCCATTTGGAAACATAGTCTACAGCAACCAATATGTACAGGTTTCCGAACGATGGCAAAAAAGGTCCCATAAAATCAATACCCCACATATCGAATATCTCCACTTCCAGAATATTTTACAGTGGTTCTTCATTTCTCCTCGAAATATTTTCCGTTCTCTGGCGCCTGTCACATTGAAGAGTAAACAAGTAAGCATCTTTATAAAGAGTGGGCCATAACAAACCTAATTGTAGGACTTTGGCTGCAATTTTCTTTCCGCTGAAGTGTCCGCCATATGGTGATGAATGACAATGTTGAAGAACACTATTGACCTCCTCATGTGGAACAAACCATCTCAATAATTGATCAGCACAACATTTAAACAGGTGTGGCTCATCCCAGACATAATGTTTGACTTCTTTGAAGAACTTCTTCTGTTGCTGAGTTGTCTATTCCAACGGCCATTTTCCCAATAGTATGTAGTTGACATAGTCAGCATACCAAATAGCACCATATTGTTTCATGGAAATCAGTTGTTCATATGGAAAAGTTTCTTTGATTGTCAGTTCTTTGCCAGCTGTTTCTCCATTCTCGAGCCTCTATAAATGATCTGCCACTTGGTTTTCTGTCCCTTTCCTGTCTCGAATCTCCACGTCGAATTGGTGCAGAAGAAGTACCCAATGGATCAATCTGGGTTTGGCATCTTTCTTCACGATCAGGTATTTGATGGCTGAATGATATGTGTAGACCACCACTTTGGGACCCAGCAGATATGATCAGAATTTATCAAAAGCGAACACAACTGCAGACAACTCTTTTTCAGTGGTTGTGTAGTTGAGTTGAGCTTCATTCATAGTTCTGCTAGAGTAATAAATGGTATGGAAAATCTTTTCTTTGCATTGTCCCAAAACTGTACCTACAGCAAAATCACTAGCATCACACATCACCTCACATGGAAGGGTCCAGTCTGGTGCGACAATGACGGGAGCATAAACCAGCTTCTGTTTTAGGATCTCAAAAACTTATTGGCATTCTTTGGTGATGTTGAAAGGCATATCCTTATCCGGAAGATTGCACATAGGTTTAGCAATCTTGGAAATGTCTTTGACAAATCTCCGGTAAAAACCTGCATGTTCGAGAAAGCTCCGAATCCCTTTGACTGATGTTGGTGGAGGTAATTTTTCAATTATTTCAATCTTTGCTTTGTCTACCTCGATCCCCTTTTGTGAGATCCGATGTCCCAGAACAATGCCTTCATGTACCATGAAGTGGCATTTCTCCCAATTAAGTACCAGGTTGGTATATTCACACCTTTGTAACACATGTTCCAGATTTTGCAAGCAGTGGTCAAAAGAGTCTCCAAACATAGAGAGTTCATCCATAAAAACCTCCATACTTTGCTCCAACATGTCTGAGAAAATAGCCATCATGCAACGCTGAAATGTGACAGGGGCATTACATAATCCAAATGGCATCCTGCGGAAAGCAAAAGTACTATACGGACATGTAAATGTGGTTTTCTCCTGATCTTCTGGGGCAATGGAAATCTTATTGTACCTTGAGTATCAGTCTAGAAAACAATAGAACTCATGTACCGTCAGTCAGTCTAGCATCTGATCAATGAATGACAGAGGAAAATGGTCTTTCCTCGTTGTTTTGTTCAGTTTCTAGTAGTCCATGCATACTCTCCATCCAGTCACCGTTCTTGTTGGAATCAGCTCGTTCTTTTCATTTGTAATTACAGCTATTCCTTCTTTCTTCGTTACACACTGCATATGACTCACCCGAGTGCTGTCTGAGATGGGGTAAATGATGCCAGCATCCAACCATTTGATGATTTCTTTTTTTACGACCTCCTTCATGATTGGATTAAGTCTCCATTGATGCTCCACTGTGGGTTTATACTCATCATTCATCAGAATCTTGTGCATGTAAAAAGATGGATTAATGCCTTGAATGTCTGCTATAGTCCAGCCAATGGCTCTTTTTTGTTCTCGTAACACTCTCATCAACTTTTCTTCCTGCTCCAATGTTAGTGAAGAAGAAATAATAACAGGTAATTCAGATGAGTTTCCAAGGAATGCATACATGAGATGGCTCGGAAGTAGCTTCAGCTCCAGCTGTGGTGGTTCTTCAATTGAAGGCTTGATTCGATCTTTCTTCGGGAGTTCCAGACTTTCAACTGGTGGTGTTGATTTGAAGCGGAATGGCTTGTCCAGATAGTTGATACATTCAAGAATTTCAGCATCTAGCTCGATGTCAGTCATGTTGGAGATGCATGCTTTAAGTTTATCCGTGGAAGTTGTATCAGTATCCTCAACGATACTATCAACAACATCAATTCTGAAACATTCTTCCTCCTTTTCATCACTCGGGAATTTCATGGCTTTGAAAACATTGAAGGTAACTTCTCGGTCCTGCACTTTCATGGTTAGTTCTTCTTTTTGCACATCAATCATATTGCTACATGTAGCCAAGAATGGTCTCCCAAGAATGATAGAAACATCTTTGTCTTCCTCCATGTCAAGGATAATGAAATTTGCTGGGAGAATGAGTTTATCAACTTTGACCAGCACATCTTCAACCACTCCTCTCGGAAATGTGAGTGTCGATCAGCAAGTTGCAGCGAGACTGGGGTAGGCATTGTTTCTCCAATTTGCAATTTCTTGTAAATAGAAAAAATGTATCAAATTAACACTTGCACCTAAATATCATAAACCCTTACCGATGTAGTGTTCTCCAATGGTGCACGGGACAGTGAAACTGCCAAGATCTTTCAACTTTGGGGAAGTTTCTTCTGAATAATGGCGCTGCATTCTTACGTCAATGCTTCTGTCTCGTAATCTCCCAATCTACGTTTTTGTGAAAGAATGTCTTTCATGAATTTGACGTAGCTGGGCATTTCTTCTAAGGCTTCTGCGAATGGAATGTTGATATGTAGCTTTTTAAACACCTCTAGGAATCGAGCAAATTGCTTGTCCAGTTTCATTTTTTGAAGTCGCTATGGAAAAGGTGGAGGTAGAGTGATTTGATCTTTTTCCTTTGCTTCTTTTTCCTCTATCTGTGGGACTGCATCTGACTGGGGCGTAATCACACACGTATAACGCAAGTGCACGTATCGTTCAAGTAGTATAAAAGTATCGATCCCACGAGGACTTAAAATCTTTTGTTATTAATTTATAAAGTTAAATATTTACAGGTATCTAATGGATTGGTTGTTTGATTGGGTGGTGACTTTAAAACTTAAAACAAGTAAATAAAATTACTTGAAAGTAGATTGAAGAAAATTCAAATTTTAAAACTATCCAGGGTTGTGAATCCTTCCAATATCTTTTTAAAAGATGAAGTGGTTATTTTATATTTGTGTAATATATTGGTTTATTAACCTGGAACACGAAATTATGTAAAAGCCTCTTACGATGGTCAAATACAAATACCCGGTATAACCCAATTAATCATATTCCTATGTTAACCAAGTTATCTGAATTTATTAAGATTAAGTTCCAATTATGGCTACCCTCGTCCGATAGGTATATTCCTATCCTGTAAGGAAATTTATTAAAGGGTTATTTATCCTCAAGGAAGATCGTGGGATATTAAGTCTAAGGTCTTAAACCTAAAATCCTTTTTCCAAGTTCATTTTAAGTTTACTGAATAAATATTATTAATGGCCAGTTAACAAGATGCATTAAAACTAAGGCTCAAACAAATAAACATTTATATTACCCAAACCGTAATTTAACCGCTTATAAACCGGTGATATTGGACTTCATCACAACCCCAGATAACTGGCTTAGTTACGACACATATTTACGGGTAGAAAAAACTTAAATAAAATAAAAGACATAAAGTAAAACGTTGAAAAGTAAATTGCTGAAAAGTAAATGACGGAAAGTAAATGCTGAAATTAAATACTGAAAATTAAATGCTGAAAAGTAAATGCCGAAAGTAAATTACTGAAAAGTAAATACTAAAATAAATTGCTGAAAAGTAAATTGCTGAAAAGTAAATGCTGAAAGTAAATTATTGAAAAGTAAATAAAGTAAAAGTACAATAAAAGAAAATGATGAGGTAAAATGATCCATTTTTATTACTTCTATTTTAGATATCTCCCTTAATATAATATATTAACTTCGTATGATAATTACTAACCAGCCATATAGGCGGTATCCAGATTAAGTCAAATTAATAATTAATTACCAACCGACCAATCAGGCGGTATCCAGTTTAGTCAGGTTAAAACCAATTTAAATAATTACCAACCGACCAATATGGCAGTATCCTCGTTAAGTCAGGTTTTAACTAGTTTATATATTATTATTAAGGGAGATTAATCTAAATATTAGTAATAAAATTTTTACCTTTTACCCCAACAAATGGGAGTTACCTCCTCATTACTGAAAAGTAAAAACTGAAAATTAAAGAAAGAAAAAATATTGTGCGTAAAAGTAAATTGCGGAAAGTAAAAACTGAAAAGTAAAGAAAAGAAAGTGTGAAAGCGGAAATTAATTACTGAAAGCTGTAAATAAACAAAGAAAATACAATCTTCTTAGTATTCTTAAGGAATTCCTTAGAAGAAAGTATAAATTTACAAATGAAATGGCTTGGTATTTATAGGCAAAATCTTACCTCCATCAAATCATCCACCAAATCCATTATTAATTGCTCCACTAATTGCTCTAGCAAATCCATTATTAATTTCTATCATGTTTGGTGGGAGCTAGACTATTTTTATTTTTTTATTTATTTAATTTTTTATTTTTTTGCTTTGAAAATGACTTTAATAATTACACATAACACACTTACGGATGTTTCATCAATTTCGGTCATGAAATCTTCAGAATTTGAAATTATTTTATTCTTAAAAGTTATATATCTTTGAGTCTTCTTTAATCTGGAACCTGAATCAGCTTAATCCGATATTGGAACAAAAAGTTTATGCCCAAAATACGACAGTTGCACAAAACTGGAATTTCTGAAACTGCACTTCGTTAGAACGCCCTTTCAAGTTTCCAATCTCCAAAATTAATATGTCAAGTCCACTTGTTACCCTTATTTGACCCACATTTCGTCCTAAATGATTTCATTGAGTCTCAATATTATTTTATCTGTAAAATAAACTAAAACACATCAAATGTTCATCAAACCCGAGAAACTAAACAAAATATTAAGTAAAAGGGGCAGTACATATTGATATATTTTCAGCTCATCACACCCCCAAACCTAACATTTTGCTAGTCCTCGAGCAAAACAACAAAATAAAATACAAGAAATAATTAAAATTAAACTAAGCCACTTTCGTAGGGATCACGGTTGCATTTAGCGTATGCAACAAGCCTTTAAACCCCTAGGTGTCCCTAGTGGACGAGTTGTAATCTCGCGAGGGCTTACAGCAATGATACCCACAAAGGTTTGATAAAAGTAAAAAGATAGTAAAACTAATTCACACAAAAATAAAAATAAAAAGACAAGAGAAAAGAGAATAAAGAAGTTAGTGATTAAACATGTGAAACTTCTTATCCAAGTTAAAAATTGTTTTATTTCTTTCTAAATTACTGAATAAGTGAATTCTCCGATTATTTTTTTACCATTCTTCATATACACAGCCAACAATATATTAATCAACTCATTTTTGCCCACAATAGTCACAAGTGCATTTGAGAAGAAAGTAATATTTTTGTCTTAAAGTTTTATCAGAATTCACACTTTTTTTAGCAATGGAATATTTTTTTTTTATTTTTCTGATTTTTTTTTTCTTTTTTTTTGATTTTTGATTTTTGATTTTTATTTATATACAATATCTTTCATCTATATAACGAGCTTTGGGTCGGTGGCTCCCAAACCAGTTGGCTTTAGGGCACCAGGTGTTAAGACACCCCTACGGACTTAATTACTTAAACTTCAGATATATATATATATATTGGCAACATCTTCGATCCATGTAAAGAGCTTTGGGTCAGTGACTCCCAAACCAGTTGGTTTAGGGCATTAGGTGTTAAAACACCCTTACAGACTTAATAACTCGGATCTATGACGTTTTTTTTATCCCATCGCTTTTTTTAGGTACTTTCTCCAATTAAAACTAGAGCACTGAATATTACAAACTTTTTAATTACATCTCAGGTCTGTATGTTACCATGCATATCGATAATATCTGTCAACTGAGCATATGAAGATCCATTTTAGTTAGTTTTATGGAGAATTCACAAATTAAATAATTTAAAAGGAAATAAATAAAAATTAACTTGTTCCGAAATAGGTTGAGATACGTCTCACGAATGGAAATTCCTTACACAGCTATCTCACACCAATTTCACCTGATTAATCAAATAAAAACACAAAAATACAAAATTTTTGTTTTGGTTTTTGTAAAATTTTTCAATTTGTTTGGCATTTGCGAAAAATTTTGACTAAAAATAAAACAATAAAAACAAGATACAATTTAACTATTCTCATCCCCCAAACCTAAATGAGACATGTCCCCAATGTCTTAAACAGTAGAAGAAGAGTTTAGAAAATCGTACCTGGTTAGCTGAAATTCTACATCTAAATGAAAAGTTAAGGGTTAAGATCCAGATTTATCCGACGCCTCTTACCACGATCATTATCAAACCAGTTTATCTTGGAAAGAATTGGGTCAATTTGAGGTTCAAAGGCTAAGATTTGGTCAATTAAATCTGGGGTAGTTCTGGCAGTAAAGATGAGTTCTTTTACAGGCTTTGACACAAACCCATTTCTCCGGGCATCATTAAGAAACATACAAAGAAAATCATAAAATCCATCAACATTGTACAGTCCAAGCGGTTTCTGGTGTATGTTCAAGTTTGCCCAAGATAGTACTGTAAAAATTTCCTCAATCATGCCTAAACCTCATGGAAAAGCAATAAAAGCACCAGCATGGTTAATCATCTCTACCACTCGTTCAGACATACCTGGCACGATTAGTTTCTCGCCATTTGATGATCCAATAAGATTCATCTCCACCAAGGGTTTTGGGATGATTCCCAAAACTTGACTGCCTCCATCCTGTACCGTGTATGAAACAATCCCCATTAGTCCAAGATTGCCACCGCCATATACTAAGTGCATATTCCTTGCAGCAATGACTCGACCCAATTCTTATGCCGTTGTTACGTATTATGGTTTAACACCAACACTGGTACCGCAAAACACACAGATGTTTTCAACCCGTCTTCTTGAAGTAGCTTCCATTTTTATCTGGATGCCTTCAAAGGTGCAATGATGAGTTGAATTTATAGAACCTGGAAAGGGTGAGTAATAATAGCACAAGTATCTTCCAAAGGACGATTAGTAGCAAAATAGTAAATCGTGAAAGGTCAAAAAGTATCATGGATCCTGTCGAAGAAAATAACAAAACAAATCACAATTATTAGGAAAAGACAAAGAGATATAATATTTACAATAATGTAACGGCTTGAATGATGTCTACGCGTCAGGGACAAGCTTCCCATCCAATTTTCTTATAAATTGGCAAACAGGGTCTCTTTGAGTCAGATTCCCGAGACTTAAATGTTGTCTTTATTTTCGGAATTGTGCATATAACATGCGAATTTCATGATACACATATCCACTGGGATGCGTCTCAAAAGACTTAGATATGTCATCCAAAGACTTCTTACTCAAGCCATCCCCAATGAAATTAATCTTATCTTTGCGGTTATCATACACCATTCCTAAAGAATGACAACAAATATTACATGTCATGCGAGTACATTTATAGCAAACACCCAATTTTTTAGCTCTTCTCTTTTTAACATAGGTGCTTCTGCCCAAACCAGACAGATGTGAAATAAAAGAGTCAGAGGACTCACCTGCCAATCGGACCCGTGCTTCAATAATCCAACGAATGTCAGCAGGAATACCTTTGATCATCAGTAGCCTCATTTGTTCCAAGCGAGCTTTGTAAACTTTCATCAGAGAGTTTTGAGGGAGAGAAGGAAATTACTTGTGAAGATTTACGAGAACTTCTTCCATCTTGAAATGACTTAACCTGCAAAATTTAATACACAAAAATAAAACACACCAAATCTGAATATATACACAAATTGCTTGGGTTGCCTCCCAGCTAGCGCTAAGTTTAATGTCGTCAGATAGACATGATTTCTCGAATGTTAGGCTGGATTTGAAAGTGTGACACTTTCTTTTTGTCGCTCAAATGATTCTCCCGGTAGTGCTTGACAAGCTTGTTTTTAACCTTGAATGTTTTGTTGGAGTCGGGATCATGTAACTCAATGGATCTTTCTGGTAAAACCTTGGTGATTAAGAATGCTCCTGACCACCAAGATTTTGGTTTCCATGAGAAGAGTTTCAACCTTGATTTGTTTAACAGTACCCTCTGCCTGGTTCCAGTTGTATGCGCACTAACTTCTCATCATGTTTCTTCCTGGCATTTTCTTTGTATAATTTGGCATTCTCAAAAGGCTGAATGTGAAATTCCTCCAATTCGTTGAGCTGGTGGAACTGTTTCTCTTTTGTTGCTTGTAGTGCAAGAATAGGCTTCTTCAGTATGCAGTACGCTTTATCTTCAGGCTTCATAGACAGTTTATCAGTAGAACTTTACATTGCATTGGAGTTCTGGATGGTACTATGTATCACATCAAGTCTGAAACATTCCTCCTTCTTGTCGTCATCCGAGAAATTCATGGCTTTGAAAACATTGAATGTTACTTCTTGGTCATGTACCCTCATGGTTAGTTCTCATTTTTGTACATCAATAATGGTTCGACCTATAGCCAAGAATGGTCTCCCGAGGATGATCGGCACGTCTTCGTCTTCCTCCATATCAAGGACAATAAAGTCTACTGGGAAAATGAATTTGTCAATCTTGACCAGCACATCTTCAACTACACCTCTCAAAATACGAGCGTTCTATCAGCAAGTTGTAGAGAGACTGAGGTAGGCATTGTTTCTCCAATCTGCAGTTTCCTGTAAATAGAAAAAGGCATTAAGTTAACACTTCCACCTAAATCACACAAAGCCTTACCGAAGTCATGTTCTCCTATGGTGCAAGGAACATTGAAACTGCCAGGATCTTTTAATTTTGGGGGAAGCTTCCTCTGAATGATGGCGCTGCATTCTTCTGATAGTGCTGCTGTCTCGTAATCTCCCAATCTCTATTTTCGTGAAAGAATGTCTTTCATGAATTGGACATAGTTGGGCATTTATTCCAACGCTTCTGCAAATGGAATGTTGATATGCATCTTTTTGAAGATCTCCAGGAATCGAGAAAACTGCTTGTCTAGTTTATTCTTCTGGAGACGTTGTGGAAAAGGTGGAGGTAGAATGCTCATTTCTTGATCTTTTTCCTTTGCTTCTTTTTTCTCCATCTGTGGAACTACTTCACTGCTTTCTTTTGGAACTTCCTAAGCAGTTACCTTGATTCTAACATCTTTATTAATTTCAGTAATGATTTTTAAAATGACGGCATGACATTGCTCCTTCCCAATGTTCATTGGATTTGGTTCTGTGTTGCTAGGAAAATTTCCTGACGGTCTGTAACTCTGAGCATTGGCCAGTTGTCCAATTTGATTTTGAAGTGCTTTAATAGAAGTAGATTGACTTTGAATTAATGCTGTTTGGGATTGAAATAAAGCATCATACCTAGCTGATTGAGAGTCGTGTTTTGCTTCTATCTTTTTCAAGTGGGTCAACACTTCTGTTATTCCTGTTTCTTTGTCATACTCATGGCCTTTGTTCTGCTGTTGGAATCCGAGTGGTGGGTTGTTCATTTTCCCTGAATTATTGCTCCATACAAAATTGGGATGATTCCTCCACCCTGGGTTGTAGGTATTGGAATATGGATTGTTCCACTGTCTGTTGAAATTATTGACATAATTCACCGTCTCTTTATGTTGGTTTGGCTCTGGTGCTCCTCCATATGGTGAACTTGTGGATCCAATATTAACTTGCATGCTGAGAGTTTCCATAAATTTACATATTTGATCCAGCTTGGCATTCACTGCTGTGTTGGCTCCAACTTCATATATTCCAGCAATTCGTTGGATCAAGCTCTTTTCTGTTGGCCACAATGAATTATTGTTAGCCAATTCTTCAATTAGGTCCCAGGCTTGATCTTCCCTTTTTGCCATCAAAGCTCCTCCAACAGCAGCATCAATTGTGGTTCTCATTATTCCAGAAAGTCAGTTGTAGAAGGTTTGGACTTGTATCCATTTTGCAATCTCATGGTGAGGACATTTCTGGAGTAAATCCTTGAACCTTTCCCAAGCTTCGCAAAGGGATTCTGAATCTTGTTGCACAAAGGATGTGATGTCATTCCTCAACTTTGCAGTTCTGGCTGGTGGAAAGTACTTTGCAAGGAATTTGGTGGCTAGAGTGTTCCAAGTTGTGATGGAACCTGCTGGTAGTGAATGTAGCCAAGCTTTGGCTCTGTCTTTTAAGGAATATGGAAAAAATCGCAGTCTCATGGCTTCTTCAGCTGCTCGGTTGTAGTTGAAAGTGCCTTAAACTTCTAGGAAGTTGCTGATATGGGCATTAGGATCTTCATTTGCATTCCCCCAAAACTGAACTGACTGTTGTATCATCTAAATGCATGTTTTGATGTCACATATATTTGTTGGTAAGGGAGGAAGTACAATACAAGAAATGAAGCCGTCAACCACCGGAATGGTTCTGTCTCGAATGGGAATTGGTGGTGCAACCTCTAAAGGTTCATGTTCCATGTTGATGATTGCTTCTTGGCCTTCTCAATTTTCCCTTCTCAACTGTCTTATGGTTCTTTCAATTTTTGGGTCAAGCGGTCGGACTTCAAAGCTTCTGGTTCATCTCATGTAGTGTTTGAGAACCTGAAACACAAGAAAACAAAATTAATAAGTAAAAAGAAAATTAGATACAAGTAAAGTATCTAACCCCAAAACTAATAGTGCAAGATAAATAAGTCCCCGGTAACGGCGCCAAAAACTTGACCGGCGCGTGATCAGACACGTATAATGCAAGCGCACGTATCGTTCAAGTAGTATAAAAGTATCGATCCCACGAGGACTTAAAACTTTTTGTTATTAATTTATGAAGTTAAATATTTACAAGTATCTAATGGATTGGTTTTTTGATTGAGTGGTGACTTTAAAACCTAAAACAATTAAATAAAATTGCTTGAAAGTAGATTAAAGAAAATTAAAAATTATAAAACTATACAGGGTTGTGAATCATTCCAATATCTTTTTAAAAGATGAACTGGTTATTTTACATTTGTGTAATATATTGGTTTATTAATCTGAAACACGAAATTATGTAAAAGCCTCTTCTGATGGTCAAATACAAATACCCAGTATAACCCAATTAATCATATTCCTATGTTAACCAAGTTATCTGAATTTAATAAGATTAAGTTCCAATTATGGCTACCCTCACCCGACAGGTGTATTCCTATCCTGTAAGGAAATCTATTAAAGGGTTATCTATCCTCAAGAAAGATCGTGGGCTATTAAGTCTAAGGTCTTAAACCTAAAATCCCTTTTCGAAGTTCATTTTAAGTTTACCGAATCAATCTTATTAATGGCCAGTTAACAAGATGCATTAAGACTAAGGCTCAATAAATAAACCTTTATATTACCCAAACAGTAATTTAACCCCTTATAACCGGTGATATTGGACTTCATCACAACTCAAGATAACTGGCTTAGTTACGACACATATTTACGGGTAGTAAAAACATAAATAAAATAAAAGACATAAAGTAAATTGCTGAAAAGTAAATTGCTGAAAAGTAAATGACGGAAAGTAAATGCTGAAATTAAATACTGAAAATTAAATGCTGAAAAGTAAATTCTGAAAGTAAATTACTGAAAAGTAAATGCTGAAAGTAAATTGCTGAAAAGTAAATAAAGTAAAAGTACAATAAAAAAAATGTTGAGGTAAAAGGATCCACTTTTATTACTTCTATTTTAGATATCTCCCTTAATAAAATATATTAATTTTGCATGATAATTACCAACCAGCCATATAGGCGGTATCCAGATTAAGTCAAATTAATAATTAATTACCAACCGACCAATCAGGCGGTATCCAGTTTAGTCAGGTTAAAACCAATTTAAATAATTACCAACTGACCAATATGGCGGTATCCTCGTTAAGTCAGGTTTTAACTAGTTTATATATTATTATTAAGGGAGATTAATATAAATATTAGTAATAAAAGTTTTACCTTTTACCCCAGCAAAGGGGAGTTACCTCCTCATTACTGAAAAGTAAAAACTGAAAATTAAAGAAAGAAAAGTAATGTGCGTAAAAGTAAATTGCGGAAAGTAAAAACTGAAAAGTAAAGAAAAGAAAGTGTGAAAGCGGAAATTAATTACTGAAAGCTGTAAATAAACAAACAAGATACAATCTTCTTAGTATTCTTAAGGAATTCCTTAGAAGAAATTATGAATTTACAAATGAAATGGCATGGTATTTATAGGCAAAATTTTGCCTCCATTAAATCATCCACCAAATCCATTATTAATGCTCCAATAATTGCTCCACCAAATCCATTATTAATTTCTATCATGTTTGGTGGGAGCTTGACTATTTTTATTTATTTTTTATTTATTTTTTTTGCTTTGAAAATGACTTTAATAATTACACATAACACACGTACGGATGTTTCATCAATTTCGGTCATGAAATCTTCAGAATTTGAAATTATTTTGTTCTTCAAAGTTATATATCTTTGAGTCTTCTTTAATCTGGAACCTGAATCAGCTAAATCAGATATCGGAATAAAAGGTTATGCCCAAAATATGACAGTTGAGCAAAATTGGATTTTCCGAAACTTCACTTCGTTAGAACGCCCTTTCAAGTTTCTAATATCCAAAATTAAGATGTCAAGTCCAATTTTTGCCCTTATTTGACCTACATTTCGTCCAAAATGATTTCATTGAGTCCCAATATTATTTTATCTGCAAAATAAACTAAAACACATCAAAATGTTCATCAAACCCGAAAAACTAAACAAAATAATAAGTAAAATGGGGGGTAAATATTGATTTATTTTCCGCTCATCAGCATCTTTTGGAATTTCTTCAAGTTTCATTGATTCCAACATCTTTTTTATCTCAGTTTCGCTTTTCAAGGTAATGGCTTGACATTTTTCCTTCCCTCGGTTCCTTAGATTTGGTTCTGTGTTGCTGGGAAGATTCCTTGGCGGTCTGTAACTCTAAGTATTGGCCAATTGTCCAATTTGATTTTCCAATGCTTTGATGGAAGCAGATTGGCTTTGAAAAATAGCATCATATGCTGCTTGTTACTTTTGAACATTTCTGCGATCCATTCTTTCATTTCTGGTTCTTTTTTAAACTCATGGCCTTTATTCTGTTGCTGGAATCTAGGTGGTGGATAGTTCTTTTGCCTTGAATTGTTGCTCCATGAGAAATTGGGATGATTCCTCCATCTTGGTTGTAGGTGTTGGAATATGGATTGTTCCCCTGTCTGTTGAAATTGTTGACAAAATTCACCGTCTCTTCAAGTTGGTTTGATTCTGGTGCTCCTCCATATGGTGAACTTGTGGCTCCAATATTGCTTTGCATATCGAGAGTCTCCATAAATTTGCATATCTGATCTAGCTTGGCATTAACTACTGTGTTGGCTCCAAATTCATAAATTCCAGTAATTATTTGAATCATGCTTCTTTCTGTTGGCCATAAGGAATTGTTGTTAGCCATTTCTTCGATTAAGTCCCAGGCTTGATCTTCTCCTTTTTCCATCAAAGCTCCTCCAGCAGCAGCATCAATTGTGGTTCTCATCAGTCTAGAAAGTCCATTATAGAAAGTTTGGACTTGAAGCCATTTTGGAATCTCATGGTGAAGACATTTCTGGAGCAAATCTTTGTACCTTTCCCAAGCTTCGTAGAGAGTTTTCGAGTCTTGTTGTACAAAGGATGTAATGTCATTCCTCAATTTTGCTATTCTGGCTGGTGGAAAGTACTTTGCAAGGAATTTGGTGGCTAGAATGTTCCAAGTTGTAATGGAACCAGCTGGTAGTGAATGTAGCCAAGCTTTTGCTCTGTCTTTCAAGGAATATGGAAAAACCCATAGTCTCATTGCTTCTTCAGCTCCTCGGTTGTAATTAAAAGTGCCGTAAACTTCCAGGAAGTTGCTAATATGGGCATTAGGATCTTCAGTTGCATTCCCCCAAACTGAACTGATTGTTGAATCATCTGAATGCATGTTTTGATGTCACATGCGTTTGCTGGTAATGGAGGAAGTACAATACAATAAATGAAGTCATCGAACACCAGAATGGTTCTGTCTCGAATGGGAATTAGTGGTGCAACTTCTAAAGGTTCAGGTTCCATGTTGACTAAAGCTTATTGGCCTTTTCGTCTTTCCCTTCTCAACTGTCTGATGGCTCTTTCAATTTCTGGGTCAAGCGGTCGGATATTGAAATTCATCACAACCCCAGATAACTAACTTATTTACGACACATGACTAGGACTAGTAAAAACTTACAAATAAAAGACATTAAGTAAAATATTGAAAAGTAAAATGTTGGAAAGTAAATAAAGAAAAATATAATAAAAAAAATGCTAGGGCAAGAGGATCTACTTTTATCACTACTATTAGAGATATATCCCTTAATATAATATATTAACTTGTGTGATATTACCAACCAGCCATATAAGTGGTAACCTGATTAAGTCAAATTAAGTCCAACCGACCATAAATTCGGTATCATTATTTGTCCATAAACCAGCCATATAGGCGGTAATTACCAATCGATCAACCAGGCGGTATCCATGCTTAGTCAGGTTAAAACTAGTTTATAATTGATACCAACCGACCAATATAGCGGTATCCTTGTTGAGTCAAATTTTAAATTTTAAATATATTATAATTAAGGGAGATTAATCTAAATAGGAGTAATAAAAGTTTTACATTTCACCCTAGCATGGGGAAGTTACCTCCTCATAGCTGAATAGTAAAAACTGAAAAAGTAAAGAAAGTAAATTACTATTGCAGAAAGTAAATAAAATTAATTACAAAACTGAAATTTAAAGAAAACTAGATTCAAACTCCTTATTTATTCAGAGAATTACAGAGAGGAAGGTACATCTGAAACTGAAATTTTGAGCTGAATTTATAAGGGTCGATAAGCCTCACGCGTCGCGAAGCTGCCACGTGTCAGTCGCTGATTGGCTGCTTCAGATTCTTATCTACTGACGTGGCATTTTGGATGATTAACTCAATAATTATGCTGACGTGGCGCTGATGTGGCGATGGCGTGGCTATGATATGGCGATGTGGATTGTCGGTACCATAGGATTGCGACATGTGGCACGCAATGATTGGGTGATGATGACGTGGCTGACACGTGGCATATTGACTTGGCATGTTGTGATGTGGACGCCTACATGGATGACACGTGGATGACACATGGATGACATGTGGTGATGGCGATTGTTGGCACCATATGATGATGACATGTGACACGGTGCACGTTAGTAGATCTCCTCTGATGTTGACACGTGGCAGGCGCATGTTACCATCCGGCGCATGTTAGCAGACTTCTCAGATTTTGACATGTGGCACAGTGCATTTTAGAATGAAGTGGCATAAGTTAGCACAGGCTGGCGCGCGTTAGGCGTCGCGATGCTTCAAATGACATTTTTGCCGTTTGTTGTCCTTTTTCACTGTTTTGGCCCCAAATCACCTTCATTATATCCTAAAACTTTATTTATCTATAAAATAACACAAAACAGATCAAAATATTCACAAAACTCAAGAATCTATACAAAATATTAGGTCAAATGAGTGAGAAATAGTTATATATTTACCACTCATCAACAGCCAAGATAGCCTTCACAGATTGGTGGAACAGCCAGTAGAGATATCAGGAAGTAGAGATATCAGGAAGTTCAGTTGATTCAAGAGTATCTAAGATGTTTGAATTAAGAAGAAGATGATCATAAGGGTTAGAATCATGTTGAATAGGGGCTATTTCTCGAACAACCATGTTTATCATGTATGTATGGTGACATTCATCGTCATCTTGTGGCTGTTTCCCGATGTGAAAAATATTCACTTCCAATGTCATGTTCCTGAATGATAACTTCATGAGACCATTCCTGCAATTAATAACATCATTGGCTGTGGCAAGGAAAGGTCTGCCTAAGATAAGAGGAATTTTGGATTCGGTTTTAACCACAAACTGGGTATCTAGAATCAGAAAATCAACTGGATAGTAGAATTTGTCAATTTGGAGTAACACGTCCTCATCTACCCCCCGTGGAGTTCTGATATAGTGATCAGCTAATTGTAGAACCACAGATGTAGGCTTAATCTCTCCAAACCCCAATTGGATATAGATGGAGTATGGCATGAGATTAACATTAACACCTAAATCTAATAAAGCTTGACCAAACTCATATGTGCCAATATGGAAAGTTACAGTGGGACAGCCCAGATCTTTATATTTTGGTGGGGCATTTTGCTTAATCACTGCACTAGCTTTCTCTATCAGGAATGCGGTTTTCTTCACATAATGCTTCCTCCTCATGATGCATAGATCCTTCAAAACCTTCACATATGTGGGAACTTGTTTGAACATATGCAACAGAGGAAGGTTGATCTTTACTTGCTGAAGATGTTCTAGGATCTCACCATTTGGGTCTGTAGTGGCTTGGTGCCTCTTGTTCTTTTTAGGAGTATTTTCACTATTATCCTTAGTGTCACATGCAGCATTGGAAGTGTCTTGTATCCCTACCTCCTTACCACTCACAGCGATTATGGCATTAACACCGTTTACATTGGCTCCCTCATGATCAGCATGTGCCATGTGTTGCCATTGTGGATTAGGTTGAGCTTGAGATGGGAATTTGTCTAGTTCTTTCACACTTAAGTCATTAGTCAATTTCGAGACTTGACTCTTAATCCTCTTATTCTCCTCAACCATTTAGGCTATCAGTGACTCAAATTTTCGATTAGTTTTGTTCTGGGCCTCCACAAATGCTTGCATAGTATCCTCTAAGGAATTCCTAGAAATGACAGGTGTGTGATACTGAAGAGCACTGAAACCTCTAGGTGATTGTGCTTGGGATGGATGTTGAGAGTCATGTCTCCAAATAAAATTGGGATGGTTCTGCCAACTAGGGTTTTAAGTGTCTGAATAGGGTGTATAAGGCTTCTTGTACATCCCTTATGCATTGCATTGTTCCTCATATGTTCCCCTCATCTCACCATATACAGGACACTCTTGGCCAAATGGTCAGTCCCCTTACATACAAAACATATCCCTTGAGGTTCTAACTGAGCTACCGCATGCATGGTCTTGCTGTCCTTGGATTTTAAGGCTCTTATCCCCCTATTTAATAGATCGAATTGTGCCTTAAGACTATCTTCTTCCTTAAAGTGGTATATGCCTTTACAAGAAGAAGTGGGGTGTGTCCTATCAGTGCTATCCATGGCATTAGGTCTAGTCCATGTGTGAGATTCCTCAGCTAGGTCATCTAAATACTCGAATGCCTTATCAGGGTTCTTTCGGATGAACTCACCATTGCACATTGTCTCAATGAATTGGCGTTCTCTAGGGGTTAGACCGTCATAAAAATAACTTACAACATGCAAAGTCGCATACCCATGGTGAGGAAAACTAGTTAACATCTCCTTATACCTCTCTCATGTTTGATAAAGAGTCTTGCTATCCTTTTGGGAGAAGGTAGAGATTTTTTTTTTTCAGGGCATTCGTCTTATGGAGTGGGAAATATATATTAAAGAATGGTTGTGTCATCTCACCCCATGATCCTATCGACCTAGATCGTAAAGAATACAACTAGCTCTTAGCTCTATCTTTAAGGGCAAAGGAGAAAAACTTAAGTCTAATTGTGTCTGTGGTCCCAAATCGGTCATGGAAGGTCGCTACAACCTCTTCAAACTCTCTAATATGCACATAAGGGTTCTCGTTCTCTAAACCGTGAAAGTTTGGGAGATACCATATCATCCCAGGTTTAAAATCTATATGTGGTGCATTATAAGGAAATATAATGCACGATGGTGTAGCTGTACGAGTGGGTGGACGTACTCTTCAAGAGTCCTCACGGGTGGTCTCTTATATTCACTCATGCTATGTGTGCTAGATGTGGAGGGTGTGGCAAAGAGATTGTCAAACAAACTCTTTGAGTTTGAGTTTTCTTCTTCAATCCTAACAAATCTACCAAACCTATCTCTACGTCTAGGCATGTAATTAACCACAATTAAAACGAGAAACCAAAAATAAAAGAATGAAACTAAAAATTAAAGTTTATTAAATAAAAACAACAAAAAGTTAAAGAATGAACAAAGTTACCGCTTTGTGTTTGACCAAGTAAACCTGCTCTATTAGGTTGTAAACCGTCTCCCCGACAACGGCGCCAAATTTTGATTACGCCCAAAGAGTACTTGTAGTTATCGCAGTATAATTGGGGTGTCGAGAGATGGTTACAAAGAACTTATTCACTTAATGAAAATGTTAGTAGTAACTAAAGTAAAGAAAGTGATTGAATTGATAATGTAAAATAAAACTAAGGGAAAATACTTAAGAATATCAGTAGAGAAAAGCAGCAAAGATTGGGAATCCCTCTTGTATCAAATTTCTATATTCAGTTATTGTTTCATGTTATTACTCAATTGAAGGTTTCACATCCCAAATCAACAATCAGAATATATTCAATTCTACACCTATTAAATTCTAAGGTAATCGATGATTTACTTTCTCTATGTTAACAACACACAAAGTTATCATTATGACCTATCTAACATCGACAATATACCCCCAGGCAATACTGCAGTAGAAGACCAACTCATAAAATAACTTTACCAGTCATAACTGGGTTCCCCAATCACACATAAAAGAAGCATGACTGAATCTATATGCAAGTTGAATAAACACAGTTTCTGGATTCATAAATCGAAGGATAATAAAGAATAAATATCTATTGTATTAAATGTGTAAGAGTATTTAGGAATCAACAACATAAACATAAGAACTTAAATATAAGAGTTCATCCTTAGCTTTGCCTAGGAGATTAGTTCTCCATGCAAAAGAGAGATATAGCCTTGTTAGATCGGAGAGACATCATGTCGGCTAAAAGTTCTTCGTTCCTCTCTCTCGAAATTATGTTTATGGCTCTTTGTTGTGTGTTCTCCCTCTGTTTCTATTTTTTAAGGTTTAGGACGAGCTTAGGTTTATATAGAGAAGTCTCGGAGTCCATATACGCATAAAACACGACGAAATTAAGTTTCTATAGTCTTTCGGGGCGCTGCGGCGCTGGCAGTGGGCGCTGGGGCTCAAAACTCACGGGAACAATATATGGGAGTGCATCTGCTGGGGGTGTTGCGGTGCCAAGAACTTAGGCGTTGTGGCGCCTGCTGGTTCCTTTGTTGGTTTTACGAGTTCTGCACTTCCGATGCTCTCACACGCTTCCGATGCTTCCATAAGGTTTTGAAATACGTGTAATTGCTCCAATCCTCTTGTTCCTTTGCTTCCAAATAACAAAGCAAAAAAATAAACTCTAATGAAGATTAAATACATGATAATTAAGCTGAGTTAGCAGTGTTCAAAGAACACTTTCGTGCACTTATCAGTGTTAGAAAGAGAAAGCAAACATTCATTCAATGAAAGTAAAAAATGTATTAAGTATAAGTTATCAGAAGAAATGTAAATTGTTTGTTCAAAGGGCCCCATTGGGGCCACCCTCATTGTCAAGTCCACGCATGGGCGTTTCTTTTTACTTAAGCAATATGAGAGGCTTCAAGCTCGGGCTCGGTTGTTGGGCCTGGACCTCGACCACTGTATCGAGATCAACCATCTTCTGACCGGCATAAGGAACCTCCATATCAATCGTAGGAGCCAGGGCAAAGGCTTCAGGTTCGATGGATGGGGCATCGAGCTCAATTATTTATGAAACATTCTCATGAATTGAGGATAGGGGTACTGCAGGTATGGGTTCAGGATCTTGGGCCTACTCGGGTGGATGAGGACGTAAGGCTTGGGCCTCTTCATCTGATAGCTTGCCTTTGCAAAATTTGATGACAGCATGGACCTGTTTCATGTCCACCCCGGGCAAAAGCCACGAGAAGATGTCCGCGCAGTCCTCAAGCCCTTGAGTTTTGGCATTTTCCAAGGCAGCTTCCAGGTCGGCTTCCTTTTCCTTTGAGTTCCCCAGCTCGGCCTCTTTGAACTTCATATCTTCAAAGGTCTGATCCCTCTTCTTGGTTGTTTCTTTGAGCTTGGAGTTCAGAGAGGCCTTGTCCCACCTCAGCATTTTGGCATCGTCCCCGGCCTCATCCATCTTTTTCTTTGCTAAAGTCGAGGTGTTGCAAAGGGTTTCGATTAGTCTGTTGGCCTTGGCCTCTGTCTGCTTCAGCTTTTAATTTTTAGAGGCCAGCTTCTTGATCTCCTCATCTTTTTTGCCAGCTCGGAGCCCCACTCAGTCATTTAGGACTGAAGCTTCTGTATCTGACTGATGAGTGGTAATTATATCACTATTTCCCACTCGTTTAACCTAATATTTTGTAAACTTTCTCGGGTTTTATGAACGTTTTAATGTATTTTGTATTGTTTTGCAGATAAATAAAGTTTGGAAGCATAGGAAGCCATTCAGGGCCAAAACAGTGGAAAATGGACAAAAAAAGGCAAATATGTAATTTGGGTATTGCGACATGCATCCTGCGTCGTGACTGCTAACGTGCGCCGCTAACATGCGCCGGACACGTGTCAAAATCTGAGGTGTTTGCTAAAATGCGCAATTGTTAAAATACGCCGCTAACGTGTACTGGATGCTAACGTGTGCCTGCCATGTGTCATCATCATATAAGATCTACTTACATGCATCGTGCCACATGTCATCATCATATGATGCCGACAATATGCTTGCCATGTGTCATCATCTAATTGGACCGCATCAACCGCGTGCCACGTGTCAGCCACTTGTCATCTACGTGTCTGACACGTGTCCGCCACATCAGCTGCATGCCGAGTCATCCATCCACGTGTCAGCCACGTCACCATCAGCTAATCATCTTCTACCACGTGTCAGTATCTCAATGGACCGAATTCTACCGCGTGCCACGTGTTGAATTTCTATTATACCGACAGATTTGCGCGTGACACGTGTCAAAGCGCGTCTACAGCCGTGTGACAGCTTGGCGTCACGATGCGCAAACTTGCGCGCGTCATGACGCGTGGCAGTCCAGAATGACTATAAATTAAGGCCATTTTCAGTTCATTTGCCTCATGCTTTCCTTAGGGTTTTTAATTAATTTTGAGGATTGCATCTATTTTGTAAATATTTGTAATATTTAATTATGTATTATAATTTTTATTTTTATTTCAGTATTTTATTTTTAATTTCTTTTATGTTTTGTAGTTAAATTTCCGCTGTGGTAAAGGGTGAAATATTTGATATGATTAACTAGGTCAATCTCACTTAATTATAATATATAAATTATAATTTAACCGGATTAATTAATGGCAGACTTTATTACTGCCTATATGGTCAATTTAAATATAAATTACTTTACCGCCTATATGGTCGGTCTTTATGTGACAGATAATTACCGCCTATATGGCTGGTGTAGTGGGACTAAAATGGATTACCGCCTATATGGCTGGTTTTAATTGTTTAACATTATTAATTCCTGAGAAAGCAGAACAGAAAAATAATTTTTTTTTATAATAAGTGAGATTCCTAGGTTTGAATATTAAATGTGGATCCCCTAACCCCAACATTTTCTTTTTATTCTAGGTAAGTGATGAAACACAATATTCACATGTTTAATAATTGATTTAATTATGTATAGGGTAATACTTGAGTTTGTTTTGTGAATCTTATGCCTAATGCTTCTTGTTGCCTGATCACCAATAAGATTGATATGCTAAACTTAAAATGAACTTGGAAAATGGATTTTAGGTTTCAGCCTTAGATTCAATAACTCACGATCTTCATTGAGGATAGATAACCCTTTAATAGATTTCCTTACAGGATAGAAATATATCTGTCGGGCGTGAGTAGCCATAATTGGAACTTGAACTTAATGAATTCAGATAACTTGGTCAACATATGAATATGATTAATTGTGTTATACTGGGTATTTGCATCTGACCATCGAAAGAGGCTTTTGCATAACTTCGTGCTCCAGGTTAGCAAACTGATTTATTACACATATATAAGAGATTCAATTCATCATTAGAATAATATTGTGTAGAATCACAACCCTAGATATTTGTGTATCTTGTTTACTTTCCTTAGTATTTTTTTTAAGTATTTTATTTATTTATACAGTAAATCCACATTCAACCAACCAAAAGCAATCAATCTCTTCTCCCTTAATTAGATACTTGTAAATAAATAGATTCAATAATTAGTAACAATAGTAGAAATTAAGTCATCGTGGGATCAATATTTTTATACTACTTGAACGATATGTGCGCTTACGTTATACGCGTGTGATTTCGCCGGTCAAGTTTTTGGCGCCGTTGCCGGGGACTTATTTTTCTTGAGTTATTAATTTTGAAGCTATCTAATTTACTTGTATCTAATTTTCTTTTTATCTGTAATTTTTATTTCCTTCTTTTATTTTTCAGGTGGTTGACATGGATCTTAATTGGGTGATAAAAGAATTACGAGTTTTACGAGGTGAAGATACTGTTGGAGTTCTATGGTCCCAAGGATCGAATGATAAGCATAAAACATAGATGTGAATACATCAAGGAGTTGCGGAATACTCACAATGATCGGTTGAGCGATGCGGTGGACAACAAAAACTTTTTAAGCCCTTTGAAGCTCCTCCAAGGTCTCGGCAGTGGGTTTCCTTGCAGTCCTCAAATTCGGCCATGGAAGGGTGCATCATCAAGCTCCAAGCTTTGTTAAATGATCCCAAGCTCACAAGTCGGTTTCCCTATCACCTTTGTATGTCTCCTATGTGTGCTAGCACCTTGATTTTTGACACAAAAATCACTCTTTGTTCCTCTTCATTCTCGGCATTTTGGGAAGAAAACGGAAGAGAAGACAGCAGCCCCTTGGGCATGAGAAGAGAGAAGAGAAGAGAGTGGAGAGAGTTGTTTTGGTTGGTAAGGATTTGTGTATCTAATACCAAATAATAAAATAACAATATATGTCATTCAAGCTTTCAAAAAGCTTTCCAACCACTTCCATCAACTCATATCACTCATTCAAATTGTCACATCACTCAAAGTAAAATGTGATTTGACGCTTGATGTGACTTGCGTGCCGCACTCGAATTCGAAATACGAATGCGCTCGCAAACAATCCCGGGCTCGGGTTCGCTAATTTCAAATTAATGAATTTTCCGTTGCACCGTAATTAAATGATTATGCCTAGCGAAATCACTATTCACGTCGCTAACGAATTAATTCTAAATTAACTCGTTCGCCCGAATTAAAATCTAATTTCAATTTCGCGTCGAAATCCAATTTCGTTTAATATATCGAATATATTAATTTATCGATTAATTCCAAATTAATCGTTATCTCCCTTTTAATTGATATTTTATCCCAGATAAAATATCTCCGTAATTAATCCCAGATTAATTCTCTCTCTCATCATTAATTAATCCCAGATTAATAAAGTGCGAGTCATATGTCATCGGTGAATCTTCGGGAAGCGACCCATGAGATCCCCGGATATGTTGGCAGTAAATTCGGTCATCGGACTATCCGAACACGTAAGTACCTAGTACTACGTTTGTACCGATTTACAAGACAATATTGGCTTCTAGCAAAGCACCATGCCTACCCAATTCTCCAGAAATATCCTTATAGGAATATAGTGATCTATATCAGGCATAGTATACGTAGTATTGCGTATTTCGATCCAGTATCGGATGTCATGTGCTAGGCCTAGGGCTGGAATTGTGTCTGCCCCGTACGAAACATATATCGGATCTCTGGTAACTAGTCTCTATATCGGATAAACATGACCTTGTCATTTTATCCCGATGACTGCAGTACATAACAGAACCAGTACCGTATCCTACGTGACCATCATCTCCATTATGACTGGAGTGATATTTCCGTCTTGACATCACACCCAACACACTACGATTCTCAATATACCCAGCAGAGGCGTACACAGAACCTGTTAAAGCCCTGGACGACCAAAACAAAGTATATTGATTGTCACAAGTATTAGCGGTGCAAGTCTCAGGTTAAGACCAAATACACCTACCCTGATTTCGGACTTCCATAGACACATAGTCATACTACCAATGGAATTCCGAGGGGTCTATCCAGAGCGAAGCTGTTTCCCGTACCATTGGTAAAACACAACCTCCTATTACACTTGCATGAGTATCCTATAACCAATATATGAGAACTATGTCGATGTCCAACCTCCTGTAATACTAGTCTTTTACGCATTATCGATGTCCAATCTCGATAATACTATGACTAGGGATATTTAATGATTATACCTTTGTGGATTGATACTGTCTCTTATCATTCTCAATCCAGGCATTAATCATAAGGACCTCTTATCATTTATACATCTTGGTGATCTAATCACAAATGATAAGATGGCAATCTCCTTTGTCACATAGTTAATTTGTACAACAACACCATGATCTGTACAAATAGTGACGATATGGGTCATAATTGTCCAACAATCTCCCATTTGGCCTATAGCCAGTCACTCGAGTGTCTACCACCCGAACTATGTACAGTTGGCTCAAATTGCTGAGGAAAGGCTTTCGTCAGTGGATTTGCATGATTATCGCCTGATGCGATTTATTCGATCATCACATCGCCACGATGTATGATCCGAACGAATCAGATGAATAGTCGAAGTATGTATTTGGATCGTTTGATGAGACCATTAATTCTTTAGCTGTGCTGAAGCCTAGCTTAGCTACTAACAGAACTAAATCTAATCTAATTAGATTTGTTATCGACCCAAATGGCTTCTATTGCTGCCCTAGCTGCAGCAATAACCCATATTTGTTGTTTATTCGGTAACAGTATCTTGCTTGGAAGATTTCCAGCTTACTGTTTCGTTATTCAAACTGTATAGTATCGTTTGCGACTTATAGTCGTTTTATCGGTTTAGGAAACTTAGAGTAGTGATCTCAGTCACTTCAAGTTTTCCATCTCCATAGTAAAAGACAGCATCCTTAGTTTTCTAAGAAACTAACGGATGTTCTTAATATCAATCTGGTGACTATCACTTGGATTGGCCTGATTGTGACTCCATATGCTCAAAGCGTATAAAACACCAGGTCACGTACATTTTTCAATGTACGATTTCTCTGAGAGTTTTAATAACTTTAAATCTATCCCAGAAGAACTTTATTCCTAGAATAAAGGTTGTTTCTCCTAAGATTTCTACGGAGAATTTTCTCGAAAGCCAAGCTTTCACCGATTATTTTATGGGAATATCATTTCCAAGAAATGACATGTATTATCATTACTTATAGGACAGCCACTGTCAGTGCGCTCCCACTAACCTCTTATATACACAAGAATCATTTTGTTTTGAATTAAATCATAAACTATTATGATTACATCAAGACGATAATTCCAAGAACTTAATGTTTGCTTCAATCCAAACATGGATCAAATAACCTGCCAACCTTGTTTGCTAGTTTTGATACGACAAAACCGACAGGATGTTGTAAACATCCTCCAAAAGGTTTCCTTTTTAGGAAAGCGATTTTATTGTTCAGTTGTCATATTTCATAAATGAAACACGCAGCTTTAGCAAGCATTATCCAAATGGATTCACCGTGGCAACAGGTAAAAGATTTCGTTGTAATCAACACAATGTTGATAACGATACCTTTCCGCAATAAGCCTAGCTTAATACGTTGGTATGTTTCCATCCATGTATGTCTTCCTTGAGGACTTATATAGTACCAATAGGCACAATGCCTTGCGGTACAACAACTAGTGTCTAAACATAGTTGGTATACATGGAATCCATTTCGGACTCATGGAACTTTGCCATAATTAGGGAGTTGATACCTTGTATCACTTCCTCATACGTAGTCAATGGTGTTCCTCAATAAGATTGACATCTTTATGAGGTGAGATCAGAAACCCATACCCCAGGTTGTTTTCTGACTCTCTCCGACTTACGTGGTTCTTGTGTATTCGAAGATTATTGGTATAGTTTCATCCTTGATGAAATATTTGTGTTCCATTAAGGAATCGGTGCCTGGAATAGTATTACTCCTATTTTAATCGAGTTTTACTTTCCTCCCACTTACCACTGCATATAGGTATAAGTACTATACTTATGGTATCACTAGGATAACCTACATTTGGCACTTATCTGATTTTGATTTTAGTTTGGTATCATCCAAACATATGCCCAACATACCCAAATATTCAGGAATGAGAAACCCAGTTTCTTTCATGTTCATATCTAATATGAATTCTGTCAAATAGATTTTATGGAACCTTATTCAAAATAAGTTCTACATTGTTTATATATATCCGTTGAAGGAAATGGTAGCTCAAAGCGACTCATGATTAACCTTATCATGTCCAACAAAATTCAGTTTATCCTTTTGGACACACTGTCAAATTGACGTGTTCCGGGAGGAGTCCTCTTTGAAAGAATACTATACTCTTTCAAGTATTTGAGAAACTTATTGCGTAAGTATTTTCCATTACGGTCTTACCGTGACAGTTTAATACTTTCGCCGACCTGTTTGTCTATTTCGTGTCGAAACTTTAAAAGTTTCCGATTTGTGTTCCTAAAGAAACACATAACCATAACGCGATGCCACATCCGTAAAGGTCACGAAATATTCATATCCACCTCTAGCCTAGCTAGACATGGGCCCACTTGCTTCACTATGAACTATGGCTAACAGATTGGTTGCATTTGCATTTTTACCAAGTAAATAGTGTTTTAGGCACTTTGCCCAAAAAACTAGATTCGTAGACTTTATTTGAATAGAATCAAATATGTCCTAGTACCCACTCTTCGAAAGTGTGGATATACGAGTCTTGTTTAATTGTGTCCCAGACAACAATGCCACAATTAGTTTCAACTGATTAAGCTATTTGTTTGTCATGTTATTAGTTTGAGATTTATTTATATTCAAAATATAAATGTTGTTATTCACATCTAATGTGTTTATCTCAATATCATCTTTATATAATAAAACATTGTAGTGTTCTAGAATATAAAGGTACATCCGCAATGGATTGAACACTGATATAGAGATAATGTTTCTAGTCAAACTAGTTACATTATAATAGTTTCCAAATTTAGGTACACACCCGAAGGTAGTTCCTAAATTTAGATATCTACGGTTAAAACATCGATTTTCGTCCCGTTTCCGATTCGCAGATTAAATCTCAACTGAAGTCAGTATCCTGCTCATAGCAGATTCTGAACATCAGTACATATTTATGTACCACACTAAGTATCTAAAATCCAATTATTTTAATACTAGTAATGAATATAATTATGACAAACATATATGAAGTCAGAGTCTTGCCCGTCTTCAATTCCTTAATGTCTGCTTTATCCAAACGGCAGTCACGCTTCCACGATCCCGTTTGCCACAATTTAGGCAGACATTTTGGGATATATCCTTTATCTTTATAAGAGATTATAATGATTTTGCCTTTGCCCTTTTCCACACTCCAGAAGCCTTCGGCCAAGCCTTGGGTTTCTATAATATGGAAGTAAGGTGCGCCTTGCGCTACTAGCCTTATTGCAAACTTTGGCTTTGTCTCATTGAGAATAGTCATTAACTCTCCAAGAATTATTATTGCAATTTTAGTACTTCTAAAATCTAAGTATAGATTTATGAAGATCCTTCAATTTCATTATCATACTTTAAGGATCTAATCCTTAGTTCTGATTAAGAAAATAAGGAGTCTAATTGGCAAGCTTAATGGATTAAGCACTAAAGCTATCATCACATAAATCTTCTAAAGATTATGCTCTACTATTTGCTTAACTCTGGGCTTAGGCCTAATATGTTATTTTATCAAATAAAGTAACTTATTAGTTTCTATGACCATCCTGAAATTATTCCTAATTTTGAAAATTAAACCATTTAAATACATTTTCCCCAGGATTATGTTTTAAATGCAAATCTTTCAATTTATCTTCATTCTAATAGTCCAACTATTTAATCAATGATTTAGGTACTATTTATTATAATGATTATTATAGTCCAACTATTTAATCAACTATAATTTAATAGATTGAATACGATCCAACTGTTTGTTAAAACAACGTTTTAAATATTAGTCTAACTAACATTTAATTTATTTGACGAATGATATTTGTTTGAGCGCGTATGGCAAGTAATTAAACGAATAATGCAAATTTAATTCTTGCCTCCCACTATTTTTCGGCGAGCCTATAACCCTATGTCGAGTACTCGGGACACCGTGTTTCCTAGTGGGCTAGGATCCCGTTAAATATCACACAATCTTGACTTTGGCCAACAAATTGTATGATAATTAACTAGGTAGATCTCTAAGATCAATTGGATCCCATCCAATTCCTAGATCCAGTAGGGGGACATCCAAGTCCGAAACATATATCTTATATATGCCAATATATCCAATATATTGTCTAACCTTTTTCCTCTGAATCAACTAAGCCTTGGCTTTGGCACAACAAACTTAGTGATCCCAGTTAAGCGGAACCCATTGACCATGGAAAGCTTCGTAATCAATGTCGATGGACAAGAAGTGGTCTTGACTTTGGCCAACAAACCACAACTTGGACAAGACACCAATATGGAACAAAGCTCTCGTGATTCAAACACATCCTTGACGGACAAAGGCCTTGACTTTGGCCAACAAACAAATGCTAGTCTTAGATCTTGAGTAAGAATCACTCAATGGAAGGAAAAATGCTTAATATTTTGCGAGGGTTTTTCGCGTGCAAATTGGCAACCAATTTATTATCTTTGTTAAGGTCTCATCATCATACACCCTTAAACATGCATTCTAAACACATAATAAAGCGCGTATAAATAAATAATAATGATACGCGGATGGATACTTAACACATTGATCCTAGATCAAATCTCTCATTTTCCTCTCTCCTGCTAGCACATGTATTACTTCTACCCGTTACACTACACTTCTAAAGAAACCTCATTTACATTTAGGGGAATAGGTGAGAAGAGAAATACAAAGAGTATGGAGGTAATAGGCTGGACACGCAGGTCCAATTAATAAATTCTAAATTTATTACAACAATTTCTAAAATTGCCCCACCCATCTAATATCCATCTGATATACATTATTAATGCATCGCAACCATGTATTCACACAAACATGTTATCAATCAATCTAATCAAATTAATTAATCTGATAATTAATGACCACCCAATGTTCAAACAACGATTTGATTTTGCGCGAGTCAAACTCCTTTTGCGAATAAGTACTCAAAGTATAAATTCTTGAATTAAATTAAACTACAACATCAAATCCAATTTAATATGTATTTAATAATAATTCAATATTTAATTTTAAATTAAATATTACACTTTATTAATAAACATTTACGACTTAAATTCCAAATTTAATCGTTACGGGTCTCAAAGCTCGATTAGCGTCCAACGTTAATTTAATTAAAGTCCAATGGGCTTTTAATTAATTTCTTAAGGCGTGGACTTTTGGTCTACTCGGGTCAAACCCAATAACCAAAGTCCAATCAAGGAGTAACTCCATAAGCCTAGAAATCAATTTAGGCCCATTAGGCCCAATTAAATATATTAAGGTCCATTAGTCGCATTTGGGCTTTATGGAAACGGTTTTGGGCCTAATTGGATCCAACCAATTTAGCATAAACCTAACTTGGTACAACCAAGCCCATAAGCCCATTTACAACATTACAAGCCCAATTTCCAAAATAGGCCCAATTAATTAAATTACAAAAATCAAATTTCACAATTTAATTAACCTAAGTGCAATGCCATAATTAATCACCCAAATTAACATTTCTAAAACATCAATTTACACAATTAATTATGCTTAATTACATCAATTAGTATCCAACACATTTTGATCAAAAAATCAAACCCAAACATGCTATAATGCTCTGGGCAAAAGGGGGATTTTATGTCCAATTTTAAATCCAATCCAATTGAATCAAATTCAACATTAAATCAAAATTCCCAACATGATTCCAACTCATCCAATGAATCAAAAAATCAAAATCCAAGACATTTAGGGTTCTTCACATTCTCGGCCAAGCTAAGAATTTGGGCAAATTTGTTCCAAATAATTTTTCATGAAATTGATCCAATCAATCTTTAATTCAACAACATTTAAGCATACTAAATCATCCAATTTCATAAAATCATGCTCAAATAAATTTACCCAATTTTAAGCCCTAAATCAAATTTCATGCTTTTACTCCGCTCTGATACCATTGTTGGAGTTCTACGGTCCCAAGGATCGAATAATAAGCATAAAACATACATGTGAATACATCAAGGAGTTGCGGAATACTCACAATGATCGGTTGAGCAATGCGGTGGACAACAAAAACTTTTTAAGCCCTTTGAAGCTCCTCCAATGTCTCGGCAGTGGGCTTCCTTACAGTCCTCAAATTCGGCCATGGAAGGGTGCATCATCAAGCTCCAAGCTTTGTTAAATGATCCCAAGCTCACAAGTCGGTTTCCCTATCACCTTTGTATGTCTCATATGTGTGCTAGCACCTTGATTTTTGACACAAAAATCACTCTTTGTTCCTCTCCATTCTCGGCATTTTGGGCAGAAAACAGAAGAGAAGACAGCAGCCCCTTGGGCATGAGAAGAGAGAAGAGAAGAGAGTGGAGAGAGTTGTTTTGGTTGGTAAGGATTTGTGTATCTAATACCAAATAATAAAATAACAATATATGTCATTCAAGCTTTCAAAAAGCTTTCCAACCACTTCCATCAACTCACATCACTCATTCAAATTGCCACATCACTCAAAGTGACATGTGATTTGACACTTGATGTGACGAATGATTTGACGCTTGATGTGACTTGCGTGCCACACTTGAATTCGAAATGCGAATGCGCTCGTAAATAATCCCGGGCTCGGGTTCGCTAATTCCAAATTAACGAATTTTCTGTTGCGACGTAATTAAATGATTATGCCTAGCGAAATCACCATTCACTTCGCTAACGAATTAATTCTAAATTAACTTGATAAGTGTGGTTTATACCAACTTATTCTAGCATCTTTAGCCTATTATTTTGTTATGGTTCGATTCATTTAATGTATTTTATAGTTTATTTTATGTCTTATTTGTAGGAAGCATTATAACATCAAGAATGGAGCAAATACGTATATTTCAGGACCTATCGGGAGTATCAGACTCAAGAAGTAGCAAAAACCAGCATCAGCTGCGCACTGAAATTAAAAAGGCTATAACTTTTGATATAGAAAGAGTTACGAGACTCATAATATATCGATTTGCATCTACTCGAGGGGATCTAGTCATTTACATACATTTTCCCGAGAGATGGGCGCTGCAGCGCCCACTCTTAGGCGCCGCAGCGTCCCCCGCGGACCAGAAACAGGATTTTAGGTTTTCTTAGATGTTTAATGACCCAAGACTTTATTATAAATACATTAGTTCGTCCATAACTCAAGGGAGAGGCTAATACACTGCACAAAACACAGAAATAAATATTTTTAGAGATCCAAGGAGAGGATTGAAGAGCGAAAAGATGAGATAAGGCGGTGACGTCCGAGAGGAAGAGATTCAATTCGGGTTTTATCTTCTTGTTTCTTTCTTAGAACTCTAATGATTTCCATTAGATTCATGACTTATTTATCAATGTATTTATCTTTTGTCATGAATTAACTCCTTAATTCTAGAGAATGATGTAATCTATGCTTGAACCTTGTATTGTGTTTATCAATTTTGTGATGAAGTTTTTTCAGTTTATTTATATTCTTTTGAGTTTAATGCTTGTTGATTGCAGGCCACAATTGAAGATGATATATGTTTAGAATCTATCACTCGAGAGATGGGATTTTGAATAGATCTAGAGAATATAGCCTAGGATTTTATAGAGTTCGAGAGAATATGTAGTCCTTTGAAGTCGTTAACATAGAATCACAAAGCGTAATGAGTTGTTAACTATTGGATTTTTATAGAGATATCGAAGTCTATAGTTGATGATATTTTCACTTGGCACTCGAGAGAGAAGTGGATATTTTAGGAGTCTTGACTTATAAACAATATAACTGAACAAGGATTAATTGGCATGACAAATACATAGGCGACAGCTAGGTGAAATCAGGATCCAGAATCTCTATCGTATTAGTTCCTCCTATCTAAATATTTTTCTATTTTTTTTTATTAAAAATCTTTATTATTTGTTTTCTAAATAAAGTTAGGATTATCAATTGTAGTACTTAGTGCGAGTTAACGCAATCTCTGTGGGTTCGACACTCTAAACTCATTTATACTAAAACTTGACATCGTACACTTGCGGTACGATATAAAAATATCACAACAAGTTTTTGGCGCTGTTGTCGGGGATTGTTTGTTTAATTCACATTAATACTACTACCAAGTAATCTTAGCTTTAATTTAGAATTTTATTTTTATTTTATTTTCTTTATTTCCTTTATTTTTGTCTTAAGTTTTTTTTTTTTCTTATTTTTTTTTTATTTTTTTTTATATTTTTTTTTGTTTTATATTTTTTTTTCGTACGAGGTGAGTTTGAAAAGAAGCAATGGCAGATCCTATTGGTGCACTGATAGCTCAAGTATCGTCCCTCACGACTCATCTAGCAGTATTGACAAATCAAATAGGTCAATCTTCTATTGAAGCATCTTCTACTAATGGAATGGTTTTTCCCAACAGAGGAGCAGGATTTGAACAAGTACAGTATGTGAACAATTGGAAATTCAACAACTGTAGAGGCAGTCATATGCCTAATTATTATCATCCTAATTTTTCATATGCTGGTATGGAGAACGTTTTACAACCTCCTCATGGTTTCAATTACCCCAAAGCTGAGCAGAAACCTTCCTTAGAAGACCTCATGAGCACTTTTATAGCTACAGCTTCAGAGAGGTTTGAAAAGAATGAGTCAAGGCTGGATAACATCGAAACACAAATGGGCAATATAGAGGCAAATATGAAAGCTGTAGAAGCGCAACTTGGGTTGCTTGTTTCTTCCATGGTCAATCAACAACATGGGTGTTTCCGAGTGATATTGAAGTCAACCCAAATGAGCAATGTCAAATCATAACCTGTAGGAGCGGAAAAGAGTTTAAAGACACCTCTCAGGATTTAGGCAATAAAGAAGATGAAGTGGTATTTCAGGAGGAAACAATAACAGAAGAAGAAAACAAAGGTGAATTGATAATGAGAGGTCAAAATGAAGAAGTCACCTTCAGTGTTTTCAGAGCCATGCTGAGCCCTCAAGGTGATGCAGAATGTCACAGGATAAATACAGTAGAAAATGGAGTTGTAAACACGCAGGGTGAATCATTTCAGCGACCTATGAGTATAATACAGCAATGCATAAAGGAAGATTCTCTACAGCTAAACCTGAAACCACTCCCAAAGCACCGTAAGAAGAGGAAAAGAAAGGTCAGTGCTCACTTGGAGATGATCCCTGGAAGGTTAAAAAGGAAGCCGAGTCAATTTTGCCGAATGTGCAGTCCAGAATTTCCAATTGGGGGGCAATCTACATATCCTGGGGGACCATCTATGGATAAATTACCACAGCCTGCCAAGCTGCCTTTTTCATGTCATAAGAACTGGTGGATACCAAAGAAGAAAGCAGATGAGATTACCCGGTTCACTACGTTTAAGCCACCATAACCATTTGGGTGGTTGGGTCTGGCTGAAGACGTTAAACTTAGCGCTAGCTGGGAGGTAACCTTGCATTTGTTTTATTATTATTTTCTTTATTTTTAATTTTTATTTCATTGTGTGCTATTTGTTTATTTATTCTTTTTGCATGCTATTTTTGAAGGTAGCACGAGACATACAACGCCCACGCAACCAAATTCTAACCAGCAGGAGCCTGATCAACTCTATGCACGGTTGTATTGTTCCTTAATATGGTTTCTTTATATTTATCTTACATTGAGGACAATGCAAGTTTTAAGTTTGGGGGTGTGTGCATGTTGTCTACTTTTTATTTTTATTTATATAAAAAAAATTGTTTATGTCCTATATAGTAAAGCATAAATCCTGTGATGATATTGTTTGTTTATGGGTGAAATTTTAGAAACGATAAGTGTCCGATTTACTTTTATCTGATGCCTTGAATAATTGATCTATGTTAGACTCGTAAGCACTTAAAGATAGTTTTTTTAGCAGTGAAAACTTAAGTAGTTAACAAGGTGACTAGTTGAAGAAATTGCATGTCGATGAATGACCGTTTGCTTAGATATCTATCTTGATTTGCTAGTGTTACGAAGTGTGGTATAGCTAAAAAGAAAAATGTCTCTAAAGAAAGAAAATAAACCACCTATAACCGATAAGCGTGAAGCTACCAATGGGCGAGTATTAGGACCACCATGAGGAGAAATGCTACCTTAAAGGGTAGGTGAATTGAAAAAAAAAGTGCAAAAAATAAGTAAAAAGAGACAAGAAAAAAAATCATACCATACTGAGCACAAAATAAAGCAATTACAGAGCTTAATTGAGATATCTAGGTTGGTTTGACCCATCGATCTCAATTTCTAAACAAAATCATTGAGTTGGCTTACTTAGGATCAAGTTGTGACTGAACCTTTACACACACATACCGTGAGTCTAGCTTAGATAATTTATTCAAGAATTTGGATTCGAGTTGCAATTGCGTACTTTGAAGGTTCTTTAATTTCATTTATGAGCTTTCTTTGAGGAAAATTTTATGTACAACTATCGGGACTATGCCTTTGTTATTTGTTTTATATTTTTGCATGATTGTGTGTGAAAGACGTTTGTGGGTGTCGTCGCTGTAAGCCCTCACGAGACTATAACTCGTCCACTAGGGCCGCCTAAGGGTTTAAAGGCTTGTTGCATATGCTAAATGCAATCGTGATCCCTACGAAAGTGGCCTAGTTAATTTAGTTATTTTTATTTATTTATTTGAAATTAGTTTTTATTTTATCTTTTGCTCGGGACTAGCAAAATCTTAAGTTTGGGGGTGTTTGATAAGTGTGGTTTATACCAACTTATTCTAGCATCTTTAGCCTATTATTTTGTTATGGTTCGAGTCATTTAATGTATTTTATAGTTTATTTTATGTCTTATTTATAGGAAGCATTATAACATCAAGAATGGAGCAAATACGTATATTTCGGGACCTATCGGGAGTATCAGACTCAAGAAGTAGCAAAAAACAGCATCAGCTGCGCACTGAAATTAAAAAGGCTATAACTTTTGATATAGAAAGAGTTACGAGACCCATAATATATCGATTTGCATATACTCAAGGAGATCTAGTCATTTACATACATTTTCCCGAGAGATGGGCACTGCAGAGCCCACTGTTAGGCTCCGCAGCGTCCCCCGCGGACCAGAAAAAGGATTTTAGGTTTTTTTAGATGTTTAATGACCCAAGACTTTATTATAAATACATTAGTTCGTCCATAACTCAAGGGAGAGGCTAATACACTGCACAAAACACAGAAATAAATATTTTTAGAGATCCAAGGATAGGATTGAAGAGCGAAAAGAGGAGATAAGGCGGTGACGTCCGGAGAGGAAGAGATTCAATTCGGGTTTATCTTATTGTTTCTTTCTTAGAACTCTAATGATTTCCATTAGATTCATGACTTATTTATCAATGTATTTATCTTTTGTCATGAATTAACTCCTTAATTCTGGAGAATGATGTAATCTATGCTTGAACCTTGTATTGTGTTTATCAATTTTGTGATGAAGTTTTATTCAGTTTATTTATATTCTTTTGAGTTTAATGCTTGTTGATTGCAGGCCACAATTGAAGATGATATATGTTTAGAATCTATCACTCGAGAGATGGGATTTTGAATAGATCTAGAGAATATAGCCTAGGATTTTATAGAGTTCGAGAGAATATGTAGTCCTTTGAAGTCGTTAACATAGAATCACAAAGCGTAATGAGTTGTTAACTATTGGATTTTTATAGAGATATCGAAGTCTATAGTTGATGATATTTTCACTTGGCACTCGAGAGAGGAAGTGGATATTTTAGGAGTCTTGACTTATAAACAATATAACTGAACAAGGATTAATTGGCATGACAAATACATAGGCGACAGCTAGGTGAAATCAGGATCCAGAATCTCTATCGTATTAGTTCCTCCTATCTAAATATTTTTCTATTTTTTTTATTAAAAATCTTTATTATTTGTTTTCTAAATAAAGTTAGGATTATCAATTGTAGTACTTAGTGCGAGTTAACGCAATCTCTGTGGGTTCGACACTCTAAACTCATTTATACTAAAACTTGACATCGTACACTTGCGGTACGATATAAAAATATCACAACATAACTCGTTCGCCCGAATTAAAATCTAATTTCAATTCCGCGTCGAAATCCAATTTCGTTTAATATATCGAATATATTAATTTATCGATTAATTCCAAATTAATCGTTATCTCTCTTTTAATTGATATTTTATCCCAGATAAAATATCTCCATAATTAATCCCAGATTAATTCTCTCTCTCATCATTAATTAATCCCAGATTAATAAAGTGCGAGTCATACGTCATCGGTGAATCTTCGGGAAGCGACCCATGAGATCCCCGAATATGTTGGCAGTAAATTCGGTCGTCGAACTATCCGAACACGTAAGTACCTAGTACTACATTTGTACCGATTTACAAGACAAGGTTGGCTTCTAGCAAAGCATCATGCCTACCCAATTCTCCAGAAATATCTTTACAGGAATATAGTGATCTATATCAGGCGTAGTATACGTATTATTACGTATTTCGATCCGGTATCAGATGTCACGTGCTAGGCCTGGGGCAGGAATTGTGTATGCCCCGTACGAAGCACATATCAGATATCTGGTAACTAGTATCTATATCGGATAAACACGACCTTGTCATTTTATCCCGATGACTGCAGTACATAAGAGAACCAGTATCGTATCATACGTGACCATCATCTCCATTATGACTGGAGTGATTCTTCCGTCTTGACATCACACCCAACACACTACGATTCTCAATATACCCAGCAGAGGCGTACACAGAACCTGTTAAAGCCCTGGACGACCAAAACCAAAGTATATTGATTGTCGCAAGTATTAGCGGTGCAAGTCTCAGGTTAAGACCAAATACACCTACCCTGATTTCGGACTTCCATAGACACATAATCATACTACCAATGGAATTCTGAGGGGTCTATCCAGAGCGAAGCTGTTTCCCATACCATCGGTAAAACACAACCTCCTATTACACTTGCATGAGTATCCTATACCCAAATATATGAGAACTATGATGTTATGCCCTCACAACGCGCACAAGTGTAATACTAGTCTTTTAGGCATTATCGATGTCCAATCTCGATAATACTCTGACTAGGGATATTTAATGATTATACCTTCGTGGATTGATAATGTCTCGTATCATTCTCAATCCAGGCATTAATCATAAGGACCTCTTATCATTTATACATCTTGGTGATCTAATCACAAATGATAAGATGGCAATCTCCTTTGTCACATAGTTAATTTGTACAACAACACCATGATCTGTACAAATAGTGACGCTATGGGTCATAACTATCCAACAGATACCCCCCAAATCAGGGAGCAACAGTCCGATTATCTGAGGCCTGATGTTCAAACCAACAGCTATCACTGTATATCAGAACTAAACAATACTACATTTTCTCAACAGAACGTAATGAGGAGATGCGAGATATGTGATGGTAACCACCCTGAGCATAAACCACTACTATAATTTAGGGTGGCAGAAGTATGAGAGACCTTCATATAATGAAACTGCATATTTCTCTGACCCCTATTTTCCATCTTATCCACCATCAACCTTTGATCTTCATCAAGAACCAGAACGACATTCACCAGAGGAAAAACATATGATAAGGGAGATGGTGGACATGCTCAAAAAAAGTAATGAAAAGTGGGATGCAATGCTTCAGAGTCAAGAGGCATTTATTCAAAGACTGACTGATCAAACGAGACAATTAAAAGAAAACCAGAGCTACATATCTCACTGAGGAAATGACACTGATGAAGCCTTCAAGTACCAAGCATATCACTATGACACTTTAGCAGAGAATAAGGCTGAGCAGTATCAGGAATTTGAGGTATCAGTTCAGGAACCCGAACCAGCAAAGTCTCGATTTGATTTTTATTATTCTGACTCTGACGAGGATGAAGAAACAAAGCTGATTGTAGCAACAAAAATTGAGGATGAAATTCTGTATCCTCAAAATGAAGATCTTGGAGCTTCCATTGCACAAATGTTTGAAGAATAGCTACCTCAGCAAGTCATATCAGAGGATGAAGACCTAAAATCTAACATCTCTTTACTTCCTCAGATTGACACTTTTTTTTTTTGGAAAAATTACAAGTATATTCCAAAAGATGTGATATGTACAAAAGTACAAGGGGCATCCCCCAGGAAAGTGCAAAATGCACAAAGAAAGAATCAAAGCTCAAACAAAGCCTAATACGGGCCAAAGAAAACAACACGGAGACGGACCAAGAAACAAATTGGCCCAAAGTACAGAAAATAAAAACACAGGAAATTCTTTCCCAAAATGTAAGCCCAAAGCAAGAGCCCAAAGCCGGTCCAATCTAGTCCACGAACACAGGCTAAGCAACACGCATACAGGCCAAAAAACGAAGGCCCAAAGAGAAGCCAGTCAGACCGCTGGAGTGAACAATCACGAACCAAAGCCGAGAAATAACGCAGCTCATAAGCAAGGACTGTCAGCCCAAAAATGCCAAAAAAGAACAACTTGATTCGGCCTAAAACAGAGCAAAAGCAGCCCACAAGCGATCAACAACAGGAGATGAGAGTCCCACATTGATTAAATCAAAGCTCAATGCGCAGGTGTTGGCAGCCCACACGCAAAGCCTAAAAGAATAAGCCATCAGCCCATGAAACTGCAGCCCAAAGAGGGCCCATTTAGTCCAATGTACCAATTAGTCCACCAGCCGAAGAAACAAAAATTACTCTCCTAAGTCCCACATCGCCTGGGAAACATCATACTTCCATCAGCGCAAAGCCAAGAGCAAAAACCAGAAGCCACTGCTTTCAAAAGCTCAAGGCAGCCCCCAAATATGTTTAACATTGTCAGGGAATGTAGTGTGAGTACTCAGAAAGCTTAGTCTGTTTCGAACAGAAGCATAAATCTCCTCCACAACATGGTTAATTGAGGTTTCACTATGATCAAACACCCTGCGGTTTCTTTCATACCAAATGTGGTACACAGAAGCAGCAAGAGTAATTCGACCAATCAGACAATGAATATCACCTTTCTTTTTCAGTTTTACTACAGCCCATCGTAGGAACAGATGCCAGGCCAGAAAAGGCCAACGAATTGGAACTTTGGAAGAAACAGACTGCCAAACCGATTTAGCAAAGGGGCAATCAAAAAATAGGTGATTTTGCGATTCTGTGTGGGAGCAGAACACGCAAAAGGAAGATTGGAGAATACCAAACCGAACCAACCTATCCATGGTATGCAACCTTTGCAAAGAAGCAAGCCACAGCACAAAGGAATGCCTGGGGATATGGCCCTTAAACCAAAGCAAGTGATGAATGTAGTTAGTATTTCTCTTACATCTGAGAAGTTCCCAGGCACTATCAATAGAGAAACGTCCTGAGCTATTGCCTTTCCAAACATACCAGTCTTGCTTCTCAATTGCCGGAAAGAAATCAATAGACTTCCAGACCTCCTCAAGCTCAGGCAGGCCACTAGGAAACTGCCATTGATCATGACAAATAATTTCTGTAACTTTAGCATCAGGGGCTAAACCAGTTTGCTTCAAAACCCTGAAGCTATGGAGATTGCAAATAGGCCCTATGGGCAGCCAATAATCCCTCCAAAGGAAAGCAGAAAGGCCATTACCGATGCAGATCCTGAACATCCCAATGCACCAATCTCTACTTTTAAGAATCTTTCTCCAAATCCAGGAAGAATTTGAAGTAGGAGTCAGGTGCCAGAAGGAGCGACCTTTGATGATATTATCATGGATCCAGGAAGACCAAATAGAACTCTTGTCAGTGAGTAGCCTCCAAGTATGCTTAAGAGTAGCAGCCCTGTTCCAGTCCTTCAGCCTTTTCAGCCCCAAACCACCTTCCTCTTTGGGGTAACAAAGGGAAGCCCAAGCCACCTTAGCTGAGCCAGCAGCTAGTGATCCTTTCCAGAGAAAAGAAGCCAGGATGCCTTCCAGCCTTCTTACTACAGACTGAGGCAGCAAGAAAATAGAGCTCCAATATATCTGGATGGAAAAAAGGACTGACTTTATCAACTGAAGTCTCCCAGCGTATGAGAGGGAAGCAGAGGTCCAAAGATGAATGCGAGCAAGGATTCTATCTATAAGGCCATGACAATCTCTGTGTTTTAATCTAGAAGTAAGGAGAGGAACTCCAAGATAACGGACAGGTAAGGACCCTTGCTGAAATCCAATAACCTCCCGTAGTTGATTGGCTCTGCTTTCAGGCATATGAGAAACAAAAATGCTGCTCTTGTTGCTATTAGGAGTTAGGCCAGACAATTTCGAAAATTCTGCCAAAGCATCTTTGTAGACCCCCAAAGAAGTCTCATCACCCTTACAGAACATCATAAGATCATCAGCAAAACAAAGGTGGGAAATCCGACCTTTTCCACATCGCCAATGGTACTTAAAACCAGTTCTGGCAGTGAACTTGTGAAGAATACCATGCAACCCTTCCATGGCCAAGACAAAGAGGTAAGGAGACAAAGGATCTCCTTGCCGAACTCCTCTGGTAGCTTTGAAAAAACCAAAAAGCTCGCCATTCATTCCAATAGAGAAATGAGGAGAAGATAAGCAAACCCTTATCCAGTTTAGCATTCGACTAGGAATACCAACAGCATGAAGGCCCTTAAGAATGAATTCCCAACAGTATGATTGACACTTATGGAGCATGTATTTCACGAATGACAGATGAAGAACTGAATGCGGAAATTTTAAAATTCATCTGTGAAGAAAATGTGGAGCAAGAAGCAGAGCAAATGGAGGAGCAAATGACTAACCATATGGAAGATCTCTGACATTCAGGTGAAACATCACTGTTTTGGGGAGTACAACACAAAGACATCACCCAGAGGCTTGACAGAATGGAACCTCCATTTCAAGTCAAGCACCATACGAGACCTCCTGATATTCTTTCCGGAATCATTGGAGCAACAAAGATCAAAAAGGTGACACAAGCACTGAATGAGACAAAATTCTTTTTGCCACTTTTTCCTTGGAAAAGACCCTTCAAAAGCAACGCACACGGGATTGTCTTTAATCGGACATCAAAGACGACGCTGAAACCTCCTTAAAAAATGGACTTCAGACACGTCTGGCTGAAGACAAAAAATTTAGCGCTAGAAGGGAGGCAACCCATGCGATCATTTTAAGTTTATTTAAATTTTTATTTTGTGTATACATGTTGTAGAGTTATTAATTTTATGTATTATATTTGCAGAAAAAATAAAGATGAAATATTTTAAAACAAAGCGAGCTAGTGCAAGCGGGATTTTCACGGAATAAATTTGACAAAATCGCGAGGATAAAAAGTCAATCTAGTAAAGATGGCTGAGTAAGGAGTCAACTCTTGATACGCATCCCAGTGGATTTATTAGTCAAAAGACTTGATTTTTCCAAAAAACAAATCTCGCGTCGCGACACGATGAACCTTACGTCTCGCGACATAGAGCCCTAAAACACAAAACCGTAACCCTAGACCGAGCGTCGCGACGCAAGAAGACACAGTACGTCATGACGCACGAACATTATTTGCACTTAAAATAGTAGCCGCCGCCACTGGCATTCATTTGCATCCTTCTTCTTCTCGGCACCCTATCATTTTTACTCTCAAATCCACTAAAAACTGAGCCTCCAAACATCAAATCTCTCAACTTAGATCACTATAAACCCACCAAAACTCATCCAAATCGAAACCCATTCATACATAACTTTTTTCAAGATCCGAATCTTTTAGAAAGAAAATCCCACAAAAATGTATCAATCGGCCATTTGTTCGTGAATCACTTGACTCTTGGACTCATCAACACGGTTTGGATTTGATTTGTGAAGGAGATTTGTTCTTCAATGCAACAAACCTTTCATATCTAGGAATGCATCATCACGGTTTTGGTATTTTTTATCCTTAAATCTCAATTTTTTTAAGTTTTTATTAAATTCTGAATATTAAAACATAAAAAAAAAAATCAGAACCATGAACAAAAGAGATTTAAATTGATTTTGTGGCTTGAAGATTTGGTGATTTAGTTGGATTAGTTGTGAATTGGTATTTTGAGATTTGTAAATTTGGTAAAAACTTTAGACAAAGAAGTTGTGAATTTGTGGTTTTGGTAAATCTCGTAGATTTGGGGGCGAAGTGCGAGGTGATGAAATTCGGTGGATTTATTTGAAATGTTAGATTATGTTGAATTTTGGGGATATTTTGAGTTTGTAGGGGTCACTCTGTCAAAAATTTCTTGAAATTTTAACTGAAAAATGGCATCAAAGAGAGCTAGGACTTCAGCGACTGCCGAGCCGAGTTTCAATGCCACCAAATTTATTTCGGTAGCCAAATTTGTTTCGGCAGCCACTGAAAAGCGGTACAAAAAGGAATGGGCCAAAAGGTTCCTATCATGGAGAAGGTTTTCGAAATTAACCCCGGACAATTCCCAGACATTGACGGAGTCATAGCTACCAGACACTGGCATAAGCTTTGCCAGCAACCCCACTCGGCCTGTGTTATTGTTCATGGGTTTTACGCCAATGCTTTCGAGCATCAGACATATACGGTGATGGTGTGAGAGGAAAACATGTGACGTTTGATGCAACGACCATTAATAGGTTTTATGGGTTACCAAATATCGAAGCTGATGAATATTCGTCGGTAAAGAATGACATAGATATGACTAATCTGACTGAGACCCTTCGCATTCCTAATGCTGCTTGGGACATGAGTAGCAGCGGGGAATATTTGAAATGAGTTCTAGGTACCTGAGAACTGAGGCTAGAATATAGTTTCACTTCCTTACCCGAATATTACTGTCTCGGACCCATATCACCAATGTTACAAAGGAACGTATGATCATGTTGTACTGTTTGTTGCAGGGCTATACTATTGATGTTGGTGAGCTGATTGCGGCCAACATTGTTTGGGCTGCAAGATCAATACAGGCTAGCCTGCTATACTGTCATTTGATTTCATCATTATGCACGCTGGCCAGGGTCCCAATTGACCCTAGAGAAGAACTGACGCAGCCTACAACTGTATTAACAGCCCGAATCATTCAACAAATCCGTTCTGAGAGAAATGCTCCTATCAATACTTCCTCATCAGCACCGGTTCCACCACCACAACCTCACCCTACTCCGCGACCATCGCGATCTCATCCAATGTCAACATGTTGAACATCTGGAATCTCGTATGGATTTCTTGATTCAATATAACATGGCCATGGGTCAAGTGCTTCAACGAGTGGCTCACCATTTGCACATTGATGTTTCGGAATTTCCTGACCCGCCAGAGGACGACATCGAGAATGAGGAGGCTGACGACTGACAAACTCACGATAATATTGTTCCTTTCTTTTTATTTTTGCTTTATAACGCATTGGGGACAATGCTAGATTTAGGTTTGAGGGTGTGGGTTGTTTGCGTATAATTTTTTTCAAAATTTCGTCAAAATTTTTCTTTTCTGCATGTTGCGTGTTTTAATTTTGTTTTTCCATTCCTGCAAATTTTTTTTATTTTCTGCATGTTGTGTGTGTTTGTGTGTTTTATTCGAAAAAAAACGTCCAATGATTTGATTGTTTGTCTTAGTTAAAAGTTTTAAGAAAAGATAAATGCTAATTTCACTTTTATCCCTATTTTGAACCTCATATCTAGGTCAGACTCATACGCACTAAAAAATAGTTTTGTAGGCAATTAATAATAATGAATTAACAAAGTGACTAGTTGAAATAATCGGTGGTTGATGAATGACCGTTTGCCTGAGTTTCTGTTTCTGTCTACAATTATTTATTATGTGGGGTATGTAAGAAAAAAATTAAACTAAACCAAGCAAGTACTTAGTAACCGGGCATCTTGCCTACAAAGATCTACAACTTTGAAGAACAAAATAATTTCGAATTCTGAAGATTTCATGACCGAAATTGATGAAACATACGAAAGTGTGTTATGTGTAATTATTAAAATCATTTTCAAAGAAATAAATAAATAAATAAAAAATAAAAATTGTCAAACTTCCACCAAACATGTGGTGGAGGATTTGGTGTCATGTTTGATGTCATGTTTGGTGCCATGTTTGATGTCATGTTTGGTGCCATGTTTGGTGGAGCAATTGGTGGAGAAATTGGTGGAAGCCTTTAGATTTTCCTATAAATACCAAGCCATTTCATTTGTAATTCTCATGTTTTCCTTAGATTTTTGTAAGGAATTTAAGGATTGCATCTTGTTTGTGTTTATTTTCAGTATTTTAATTATGCATTTTTTATTTTCAGTAATAGTAGTAGTCTTTTCTTTTCTTTTAGGTTTAGTATTTAAATTTCCGCTGGGGGAAGGGTGAAGCTTTTATTATTTTAGTTTAGATCAATCTCTCTTAATTATAATATGGAAATTATAATTTAAATTAAAGGATTACCGTCTTAATGGCTGGTTTTATTTATTTGACATAATGTGACATCGCCTATATGGCCGGTCTTTTAGGTGACAGATGATTACCGCCTATATGGCTGGTTTATGGACAAATAATAACACCGCCTTTATGGTCGGTTAGACTTAATTGAAAATCTGACTTAATGAGGATACCGCCTGTATGGCCGGTTGGTAATATTACTGATAATTTTTATATTATTATAAGGGAGATTTCTAAATTAGAATTAGTAAAGGTGGATCCCCTAACCCCCAATATTTTATTTTTATTCTAGTTTGTGATGAAACACAATATTCACATGCTTAATAATTGGTTTAATTATATATGGGTAATTCTTTAGTTTGTTTATTGAGTCTTAAGCTTAATGCTTCTTGTTGCCTAATCACCAATAAGATTGATATGGTAAACTTAAAATGAACTTAATGAAGAGATTTTAGGTTTCAGCCTTAGATTCAATAGCCCTCGATCTTCCTTGAGGATAGATAACCCTTTAATAGATTTCCTTACAGGATAGACATATACCTGTCGGGCGGGGGTAGGCACTATTGGAACTTGAACATAATGAATTCAAGTAACTTGGTTAACATAGACATATGATTAATTGGGTTATTTGGGTGTTTGCATCTGACCATCGACAGAGGCTTTTGCATATCTTCGTGTTCCAGGTTAGCAAACTGAATGATTATACATATATAAGAAAATCAATTCATCATTAGAATAATATTGTGTCGAGTCATAACCCTAGATATTTGTGTCTTTTATTTATTTTCCTTAGTATTTTCTTCTGTGTTTTTATTTATTTATTTATTTAGCAAATCCACAAACAACCAACCAATCAAGCGATCATTCTCTTCTCCCTCAATTAGATACATGTAAATAAATAGTATCAATAATTAATAACAACAGTAGGAATTAAGTCCTCGTGGGATCGATATTTTTATACTACTTGAACGATACGTGCGCTTGCGTTATGCGCGTGTGATTATGCCGGTCAAGTTTTTTGCGCCGTTGCCGGGGACTTATTTATCTTTCAATATTAGTTTTAGGTTTAGATACCTTTACTTGTATATAATTTCTTTTTACTTATTTTCTTGTGTTTCAGGTTCTCATACACTACATGAGACGAACCAGAAGCTTTGAACTCCGACCTCTTGACCCAGAGATTGAAAGAACCATCAGACAATTGAGAAGGGAAAGACGAGAAGGCCAAGAAGCAATTGTCAACATGGAACCTGAACCTTTAGAAGTTGCACCACCAATTCTCATATGAGACAGAACCATTCCAGTGGTTGACGGCCTCATTTCATGTATTGTACTTCCTCCCTTATCAGCAAATGCGTGTGACATCAAAACATGCATTCAGATGATTCAGCAGTCAATACAGTTTGGGGGGAATGCAACTGAAGATCCTAATGCCCACATCAGCAACTTCCTGGAAGTTTTCGGTACTTTCAATTACAACAAGGCATCTGAAGAAGCAATGAGACTGCGTGTTTTTCCATATTCCTTGAAAGACAGAGCTAAAGCTTGGCTACATTCACTACCAGCAGGTTCCATCACAACTTGGAACACTCTAGCCACTAAATTCCTTGCAAAATACTTTCCACCAGCCATAACAACAAAACTGAGGAATGACATCACATCTTTTGTACAACATGACTCGGAAACTCTCTATGAAGCTTGGGAAAGGTACAAATATTTTCTTCGGAAATGTGCTCACCATGAGATTCCAAAATGGCTTCAAGTCCAAACTTTCTACAATGACTTTCTGGAATAATGAGAACTACAATTGATGTTGCTGCTGGAGGAGCTTTGATGGAAAAATGAGAAGATCAGGCTTGGACTTAATCGAAGAAATGGCTAACAATAATTTCTTGTGGCCAACAGAAAGGAGCATGATTCAACGAATTGCAGGAATTTATGAAGTTGGAGCCAACTCAGCAGCGAATACTAAGTTGGATCAGATGTGCAAATGCCTGGAAACACTCAGTGCGCAAGTTGTAAACATTGTCGGAACTACAAGTTCACCATATGGAGGAGCACCAGAACCAGTTCAACATGAAGAGACGGTGAACTACGTCAATAATTTCAACAGACAGGGGAACAATCCATATTTCAACACCTATAACCCAGGGTGGAGGAATCATCCCAATTTTTCATGGAGCAACAATTCAGGGCAAAAGAACAATCCACCACCTGGATTCAATCAGCAAAAAAAAGCCAGAAGTTTGAAAAAGAACCAGAATTGAAAGAATGGATTGCAGAGATGTTCAAAAAACAACAAGCAGCATATGATGCTATGTTTCAAAGCCAATCTGCTTCCATCAAAGCACTGGAGAATCAAATTGGACAACAGGCTAATGCTCAGAGTTACAGACCGCCGGGAAAACCTCCTAGTAACACAGAACCAAATCCAAGAAACCGAGGGAATGAGCAATGTCAAGCCATTACTTTGAAAAGCGGTACAGAAATCAATAAATATGTTGGAATCAAGGCAACCATCGAAGAAGTTCGTAAAGAAGCAGTTCCACAGATTGAGGAAAAAGATCAAGAAAGAATCATTCCACCTCAACCTTTTCCACAGCGACTTCAGAAAAACAAACTGGACAAGCAGTTTGCTCGTTCCTGGAGGTGTTCAAAAAGCTGCACATCAACATTCCATTCGCAGAAGCACTGGAAGAAATGCCCAGTTATGTCAAATTCATGAAATACATTTTTTCACGAAAGCGAAGATTGGGAGATTACAAGACAGTAGCATTGACAGAAGAATGCATCGCCATATTCTGAGGAAACTTCCCCCGAAGTTGAAAGATCCCGGTAGTTTTACTGTCCCATGCACCATTGGAGAACATTATATTGGTAAGGCTTTATGTGACTTAGGTGCAAGTGTTAATTTAATGCCTTTTTCTATTTACATGAAACTGCAAATTGGAGAAACAATGCCTACCTTAGTCTCTCTGCAACTTACTGATCGGACGCTCGTATTTCCAAGAGGTGTTGTTGAAGACGTGCTGGTCAAAGTCGATAAACTCATTCTCCCAGCAGATTTCATTATCCTTGACATGGAAGAAAACAAAGATGTTCATATCATCCTTGGGAGACCATTCTTGGCTACAGGTCGAACTGTTATTGATGTACAAAAAGGAGAACTAACTATGAAAGTACATGACAAAGAAGTTACCTTTAATGTTTTCTAAGCAATGAAATTCCTGAATGATGAAAAGGAGGAAGAATGTTTCAGAATTGATGTTGTTGATAGTATCATCCAGGAAACTGATACAATTCCCATGGATAAACTTGAAGCTTGCATCACCAACATGACTGATAGCGAGCTAGATACTGAAATTCTGGAATGTATCAACTATCTTGACAAGCCGTTTCATTTCAAATCAACACCACCAGTGGAAAGTCTGGAACTACCAAAGAAAGATTGAATCAAACCTTCAATTGAAGAACCACCGCAGCTGGAGCTGAAGCTATTGCCGAGCCATCTCCGGTATGCTTTCTTAGGAAACTCTTCTGAATTACCTGTTATTATTTCTTCTTCGATAACATTGGAACAGGAAGAAAAGTTGTTGAGAGTCTTACGAGAACACTAGAAGGCCATTGGTTGGACTATAGCAGACATCTGAGGCATTAGTCCATCATTTTGCATGCACAAAATCCTGATGAATGACGAGTACAAACCCACAATAGAGCATCAACGGAGACTCAATCCAATCATGAAGGAAGTCGTAAAGAAAGAAATCATCAAATGGTTGGATGCTGGCATCATTTACCCCATCTAAGATAGCAGCTGGGTGAGTCCTATATAGTGTGTACCAAAGAAATAGGGAATTACTGTTGTCATAAATGAAAAGAACGAGTTGATTCCAACAAGGACGGTGACTGGATGGAGAGTATGCATGGACTACCGGAAGCTGAACAAAGCAACGAGGAAAGACCATTTTCCTCTGCCATTCATTGATTAGATGCTAGACAGACTGGCAGGACATGAATACTATTGTTTTCTGGATGGATATTCGGGGTACAATCAGATTTCCATCGCTGCATAAGATCAGGAGAAAACCACATTTACATGTCTGTATGGTACTTTTTCTTTTCGCATGATGCCATTTGGATTATGTAATGCCCCTGCCTTTCAGCGTTGTATGATGGCTATCTTCTCAGATATGCTATAGCATAGTATGGAGGGTTTTCATGGATGATTTCTCTGTGTTTGGAGACTCTTTCGACCATTGCTTGCAAAATCTGGAACAAGGGTTACAAAGATGTGAAGATACCAACCTGGTACTCAACTGGGAGAAATGCCATTTTATGGTGCAGAACATCGTCCTTGGACATCGGATCTCACAAAAGGGAATCGAGGTAGACAAAGCAAAGATTGAGACAATTGAAAAATTACCTCCACCAACATTTGTTAAAGGGATTCAGAGTTTTCTCGGACATGCTGGTTTTTACAGGAGATTTATCAAAGACTTTTCCAAGATTGCTAAACCTCTGTGCAATCTTCTGGAGAAGGATGTGCCTTTCAACTTCACCAAAGAATGTCACGAAGCTTTTGAGATCTTGAAACATAAGGTGGTTTCTGCTCCCATCATTGTAGCACCAGACTGGAACCTTCTATTTGAAGTAATGTACGATGCTAGTGATTTTACTGTAGGTGCAGTTTTGGGACAACGCAAAGCAAAAGTTTTCCACACCATTTACTACTCCAGCAGAACTCTAAATGAAGCTCAACTCAACTACACAACCACTGAAAAGGAGTTGCTTGCAGTTGTATTCGCTTTTGACAAATTCTGCTCTTATCTACTGGGTCCCAAAGTAGTGGTTTACACAGATCATTCAGTAATCAAATATTTGATCGCAAAGAAAGATGCCAAACCCAGATTGATCCATTGGATACTTCTACTGCAAGAACTTGACGTGGAGATTCAAGACAGGAAAGGGACAGAAAATCAAGTGGCAGATCATTTATCGAGGCTCGAGAATGGAGAAACAGCTGGCAAAGATCTGATAATCAAAGAAACTTTTCTAGATGAACAGTTGTTTGCCATGAAACAGCAGGAAGTCCCTTGGTATGCTAACTATGTGAACTACATAGTATCAGGAAAATGGCCGTTGGAATGGACAACTCAGCAACGAAAGAAATTCTTCAAAGAAGTCAAACACTATGTCTGGGATGAGCTGTACTTGTTCAAATGATGTGCTGATCAATTACTGAGACGGTGTATTCCATAAGAGGAAGTTAACAATGTTCTGCAACACTTTCATTCATCACCATATGGCGGACACTTCAGCGGGAACAAAACTGCAGCCAAAGTCCTTCAATCAGGTTTATTCTGGCCCACTCTTTTAAAAATGCTTATATGTTTGCTCTTCAATGTAACGGGTGCCAGAGAACAGAAAATATATCGAGAAGAAATGAAGAACCTCTGCAAAACATTCTGGAAGTGGAGATATTTGATGTATGGGGGATTGATTTTATGGGGAACCTGTACATACTGGTTGTAGTATATTACGTCTCCAAATGGGTTGAAGCAATTGCACTGCCATCAAATGATTCAAAAGTGGTTATCAAGTTCCTTAAAAATAATATTTTCACTCGCTTCGGAACACCTTGTGCAATTATTAGCGATGGTGGTACACACTTTTGCAACAAATATTTTGATGCACTCCTATCCAAATATGGAGTTACTTATAAGGTTGCCACTGCCTACCATCCGCAGTCAAATGGACAGGTTGAAGTTTCAAATAGGGAGATCAAAAGAATCTTGGAGAGAATCGTTGGATTAACAATGAGGGACTGGTCTACAAAACTGGATGACGCATTATGGGCCTACCGGACAGCTTACAAGAAGAACTACGCAACCATAAGTAAAGTCAGAAAAACCTATATATATTCAAGTAATATACTATGTAGTGGATTAGAAGCATAATTCTATAAACAATATAGAAAGAAAGGAAAACGAAAACAGTAAATTCCATAAAAGTACGCACTGCTTAAGTTATGGATTTTAAACCCAGCAGTGTCTCCCACTACTTTACGTAATATCGTAATCCCCAACGGACAACGGAAATTCAATAATTAAATCGAATTCCATAGTGAGAGAATGATCCCATGAATATATTTTGACTCACAGCTTTGGAACGATCTCGCCTACGTATATCATTAGGTAGACAACCCATTGTCAATCACTCACTAGTGACTCCTGGTTTTGGTCCTGACTGTTTCTCATTATGACAGTTTTGGCACGTTCACAAGGAGGCATATCAAGGCTACACTTGTCAATGACAAACTCAAGCTACCGGTGTATTCCTAACAGCTTTGGCACGTTCAGGATTTCCACTTTCACTTGAATTTGTGCAGTATCAATATACAACCAATATGGATAATAATTCTATAACCTATACCCTCACAGCTTTGGCATGATATCGGATGCAGTTATAGAAAAAAACCCATTAAATCATACTGACAAGGTGGACCAAGAAACATCTATCCAATACACGTTACTTTACAAGCCATATTTAAAAAAAGCAGGGATTTTCCTTTGGAAGCTATAATCTACATCAAATGCAGAATTTTAATCTAAATCATTTTCTAAACAATTCAATTCTACCTTAGAAAACATTACACAATTTAACCATTAAATTTCCATTATATTTTCCGTTAACGTAAAACTGGGGAAACTCACCCAAAAGTTTGGAACTCAAAAGGAGGGCTTGGAGCTTATACATCCATGGAAATTTTCGAAATCTCCAAACCGATCAATGTAAGTATTCCGCAACTTACTTGTTAAATTCACACTACAATCATTGTTTAAGATCTTTGGCATGTGTAGGACACTATCACCCTAGTGGACGAGTTGTAGTCTCGTGAGGGCTTACAGTGACGATACCCACAAACGTCAATCTAATGCACACAAAAGCAAAAGGCAAAAGAAAAGAGAATAAATAAGTTAGTGACTAAACAAGTGAAACTTCTTGTCCAAGTTAATATTTGTTTTCTTTCTTTCTAAATTACTAAATAAGTAAATTCTCCGATTATTTTTACCATTCTCCATATACACAACCAACAAGGTATTAATCAGCTCATTGTCCCCACAATATTCATAAGTGTAGTTGAAAAGAGAGTAATATTTTTGTCCTAAAGTTATATCAGAATTCACACCTTTTTTTAACAATGGAATTTTTTTTCCTGATTTTTTTTATTTATTTACAACATCTTTAATCCATATAGCGAGCTTTAGGTCAGGGACTCCCAAGCCAGTTGGCTTTAGAGCACTAGGTGTTAAGACACCCTTACAGACTTAATTACTCGAATTTCAGATATCTATTCTTTTTATATAACATCTTTAATCCATGTAATGAGCATGTTCATTACATTTTGCATTACCTCACAATATATCTTTAATGCTGGAATTAATAAACGTAAAGTATCTGATATAAATAATACTGAACTGTGGCATATGAGGTTGGGTCATATAAGCGTGAAACGCCTAACCCAGTTGGTTAGGAATGGTTTGATACATGATCTCACCATTGAACCTTATCCAACTTGTGAATCTTGTATTCGGGTTAAGATGACCAAAACCCCATTTTCAGGTATAGGACACCGAGCCACTGACTTATTGGAACTAATGTATTCTAATGTATTTGGTCCCATGAGTCAAACTGCTCACAGTGGTTTTTCCTACTTCGTTACCTTTACCGATGATTTGTCACGGTATGATGAAGAAAACCTTTGAAAAGTTCAAGGAATTCTGAAATGAAGTAGAAAACCGACTGGTAAATATATTAAATGTCTTCGATCTGATCGAGGCGGTGAATATATAAGTGGTGAGTTCACCGATTATTTAAAGGAGAATAGGATTTTCGCTCAATATCCTCCTCCGGGTACTCCACAGCATAATGGAGTGTCCGAAAGGAGAAATCAGACTTTATTAGATATGGTTCGATCGATGTTGAGTTTTACAGATTTCCCTATTATTTATGGGGTTATGCTCTTTTAACTGTTGCTCATCTTTTGAATAAGATTCCTTCCAAGGTTGTTCCTACAACTCCATATGAGATATGGACTGGTAAGAAACCGAATCTTAATTATATTAAGATTTGGGGCTGTCCTGCCTATGTCAGGATGGCTCAGCCAGATAATCTTTCACCTCGAGGGTAAAAGTTTAGGTTTGTTGGATATCCTTCAATTACAAAAAGATATATGTTCTATGATACCGAGCATCGAAATATGTTCGTAGCTCGCTTTGTAAAATTTCTAGAGGTAGAATTTTTGTCTGAAGGAAGTAATCATAGACAGGTTGAACTTTATGAAGTACAACTTGGAACCAACAAACCAGTGGATGAACCTGACGTTCAAATAGATGAAGAGCCTTCTATACACACACTCCGTAGGTCCCAAAGGGTGTCTAGACCTCCTGAACGCTTGTATTTGATACAAGAAAAGAGTCTGGATGTTCTCTTAGTCGAAGAGACTGACCCTTACACCTATATAGAAGCGATGTGGACATCGACTCCGCGAAGTTGCAAGAGGCCATGAAATCAGAGTTAGACTCTATGCATCAGAATCAAGTTTGGGACTTGGTTCCGCTTCCTGAAGGAATTGTTCCTATCGGTAGTAAATGGGTTACAAAAGGAAGCGTGGGCCTGATGGAAAGGTTGAAACCTTTAAGACCCGACTGGTAGCTAAAGGTTACACGTAGCGACCTGGTATCGACTACGATGAAAATTTTTCGCCAGTTGCGATGCTAAAGTCTATAAGGATTTTATTGTCTATTGCTGTTTACCATGATTATGAGATTTGGCAAATGGATGTCAAAATGGCTTTTCTTAATGGGTTTCTTGATGAAGAAATCTATATGGAACAGTCGGAAGGTTTTGTATCCAGCGAAACCTCAATCATGGTTTCTAAGCTTAAGAAGTCCATTTATGGACTTAAGCAAGCCTCGCGAAGTTGGAATCTTCGATTCGATAAGATTATTAGATTGTCTGATTTTCTCAAGAATACGGAAGAATCTTGTGTGTACCAAAAGGTAAGTGGGAGTATGATAGTATTTTTGGTTCTCTATGTTGATGACATCCTAATCATTAGGAATGATATAGGAATGATGCAAGGCGTCAAAGCTTACCTCTGTAAGAATTTCTCCATGAATGACATGGGTGAAGCTTCTTATATCTTGGGTATAATGCTCTATAGAGATAGAGAAAGGAAGTTGATTGAGTTATCCCAATCGACGTACATAGATAATATCTTAGAACGATACAATTTTGCTAACTGTAAGACGGAAAATATATCGTTCAGACATGGCATTCATCTTACAAAGAATATGTGTCCGCAAACAGAAGATGAGAATATTAGAATGTCTAATCAGCCTTATGTTTCGTGTTTGGGTAGCATAATGTATGTCATGTTATGTACGAGACCTGATATTAGCTACGCGGTTAGTGTAACTAGTAGATATCAGTCCAATCCAGGAAATGACCATTGGATGGTTGTTAAACATATCCTGAAGTATCTTAAAGGTACTAAGGATAAGTTTATCATTTATGGAGGAAATGAACTGCAAGTTAACGGGTATACGGATTCTGATTTCCAATGGGATCCCGATGATAGAAAGTCTACATCAGGATTCATATTTACCCTTAATGGAGGTGCGGTTTGTTGGAAAAGTTCCAAACAGGGGTCTACAGTTGATTCTACCACAGAGGCAGAATATATTGCTACTTCTGAAGCTGCAAAAGAAGCTGTTTGGCTTAAGAAGTTTATCACAGAATTGGGAGTTGTCCCAAGTATCGAGAATCTGATTCCGCTATACTGTGATAATACTGGTGCCATTACGCAAGTAAAGGAAGCGAGGGCGCATCAGAAGTCGAAGCATATGGAATGAAAGTACCACATTATTCGAGAGATTGTGTCGCGAGGTGGTGACATTTTCGTGTGCAAAGTTCCTAGTGAAGATAATGTAGCAGACCCGCTCACAAAGGCCATACCTCCGAAGTTATTTGATAAGCATGTGGAGTCAATGGGTATTAGATACAATCGATATTGGCACTAGAGCAAGTGGGAGGTTTTGTTAGGGTTGGTGCTCTGAGCGCCAATTTCTTATGTATTTCCCTGTAATTACTTTTGTATATATTTTATTAATGAATAAAATAGACATTTTCTGTAATATAAATTCTTTTATTATATGGTAAAGACGTAAATGACCATAGAGTGATTGGTTATGATACAGTTGCAAAAGCATCGCAACTGACATTGAGCAGTATCATAACAGTATCATTCTTTAATTGTTCTTGATCAAGGTTTACAATTACTTGGTCAGTAAGTAAACCCGTTGAGACCGGTACGTGTCGTATATTGGAATGTTGGATTCTAATGGTTTCTCAATGAACCATGAGTCTCGAGAGACTCGTATAGACACATAGGTGTTTATATCGAATAAACACTAAACGACTCACCGAAGATTCTTAATAGATGGTACACCAATGTCAATAAGAATCTTCTCGGGTTGAGTGAGCATAGTGATCCTCCGACTTGAGGTACCACTGTGGATATATGAGGTATCCTCCACACTTTGATGGCAGTCACGTCACCGATCTATTTAGATCAGACCTCTGCATGTTCGTTGGGTGTGGACTGATCCTCATGATATCATTTGAGTATCAAGATAGGATCCGTCAATTCTGTGTACAAAGCATAGGTATCCATTATGGAATTAGCAATCTGTTAAATCCATGGGCCCGTGGTACACTGTAGAAATCAGTTCTAAGTTTTATTTAAGAGATTGCTAATAGAATCGTCGACGAGAGTATACCTAAAGAGATTTGACGTTTATATATATATATATATATATATATATATATATATATATATATATATATATATATCTCTCTCTGGGATAATCTGAATACCTGTGACGGAAGGACTATACGTATGTAGTGACCTCTGTTGGGTTTCTATTAAGTCCCAATGACCATTTTAAAGCAATGAAACAAGTGAATACAACAAAGGAGAATGGCGGAATCATACTCACAATGAACGGATTGGATGCTACGAAGAACAAAACTTTTTATACCCCTTGAGAAGCTCCATGATGTGCTCGGCAGTGACTGGTTTTGCCTCCTCCATTTTCGGCCATGGATGTCCTCCATTGATGCACCAAGCTCCAAGCTTTCGATGAACATTCCATGCTCATGTGTTCGGTTCCCTATCACCTTAGGATAACTCCTTTGTGTGCTAGCACTTTGAAGGTTTGCAACAAATCTCCATAGCTTCTCCATTTTTTGGTCCAACCAGGAAAAAAAACAGAAGAGGAAGAAGCTGTTTTTACCGAGAGAGAGAGAGAAGAAGTTGGCTCCAAAACTGTGAACCAAGAGAGAGAAATGAAAAATGTGTAATTGATTTTTGTTTTCAAAAAACAAATAAACATATACCAACTTTTCTTTTCTTTTTTTAAAAAAGTCAAGCAATAAATGCCTTCAACCACCAACATCAATCACATCAATCAATCAAATCAAGTGACAAGTTGTCACATCACTCAAAGTGACTAATGATTCGACGCTTGATGCGATTAGCGATTTGACGCTTGATTTGACTTGCATGCCACACTCGAATTCGAAATGCGAATGCGCTCGCAAACAATCACGGGCTCGGGTTCGCTAATTCCAAATTAACGAATTTTCCGTTGCGACGTAATTAAATGATTATGCCTAGCAAAATCATTATTCACGTAGCTAACGAATTAATTCTAAATTAACTCGTTCTCCCGAATTAAAATCTAATTTTAATTCCGCGTCGAAATCCAATTTCGTATAATATATCCAATATATTATTTTATCGATTAATTCCAAATTAGTCGTTCTCTCTCTTTAATTAATATTTTATCCCAGATAAAATATCTCCGTAGTTAATCCAAGATTAATTTTCTCTCTCATCTAATTAATCTCAGATTAATAAAGTGCGAGTCATACATCATCGGTGAATCTTCGGGAAGCGACCCATGAGATCCCTGGATATGTTGGCAGTAAATACGGTCGTCGGACTATCCGAACACGTAAGTACCTAGTACTACGTTTGTACCGATTTACAATACAAGGTTGGCTTCTAGCAAAGCGTCATGCCTACCCAATTCTCCAGAAATATCCTTATAGGAATATGTGATCTATATCAGGCGTAATATACGTAGTATTGCGTATTTCGATCCAGTATCTGATGTCACGTGCTAGGTCTGGGGCTGGAATTGTGTCTGCCCCGTACGAAGCACATATCGGATCTCTGGTAACTAGTCTCTATAATCGGATAAACATGACCTAGTCATAATATCCCGATAGCTCGAGCATATAAGAGAACGAGTTTCGTATCCTACGTGACAATCATCTCCACTATGACTGGAGTGATACTTCCATCTCGACATCACACCCAACACACTACGATTCTCAATATACCCAGAAGAGGCGTACACAAAACCTGTTAAAGCCCTGGACGACCAAAACCAAAGTATATTGATAGTCGCAAGTATTAGCGGTGCAAGTCTCAAGTTAAGACCAAATACACCTACCCTGATTTCGGACTTCCATAGACACATAGTCATACTACCAATGGAATTCTGAGGGGGTCTATCCAGAGCGAAGTTGTTTCCCATACCATCGGTAAAACACAACCTCCTATTACACTTGCATGAGTATCCTATACTCAAATATATGAGAACTATGTCGTTATGCTCTCATAACGAGCACAAGTGTAATACTAGTCTTTTACGCATTATCGATGTCCAATCTCGATAATACTCTGACTAGGGATATTTAATGATTAATCATTCGTGGACTGATACTGTCTCATATCATTCTCAATCCAGGAACTAATCATATGGACCTCCTATCATTTATACATCTTTGTGATCTAATCACAAATGATAAGAGAGCAATCTCATTTGTCACATAGTTAATTTGTACAACAACACCGTGATCTGTACAAATAGTGACGCTATGGGTCATAATTGTCCAACAACCTCGACCTGTATGGTTTAGAGATTTTATCTGTGTTCGTCATAAATTTACGGGTGGGTAGATTATGGACACGAAATTGGATTTCGTGACGGATATGTCTGAATCTAGAGAGTCTCACTAATGAGATATACTCGTTGGGCACTAGGGAAACTTTTATAAATAATACTGATTATTTATAAGTCGTTTAACTGTTAAACGAATATACATGCTTTAAAGATCTTTTGGCCATTTATTAATGTCGAATTGTGATATTTGACATTTATAATTAATATATGTATTTTGATTATTTAATGTAAATATAATACATATATTTTGAGATATTTATATTTAATTATTTATTTATTCAATTGTTGAATAATTAAATTAATTATATATTAATATCTTTTTACTTATTAAGATAAGTTACATGGCATCTTTTAATTGGAAATTGTGGCCAATTTTGATTGGTTACATTTGGAATGATTTAATTGGATATATTGGATAAACATCAAATTTTGGATGTTTTATTACCACAAATATTTGTTAAATCTATTTCCAATTAATTAAACAAAATTGAAAAAAATATGGCTATTATTTTTTCCTAAAATTCGGTCATTTAAGGGAAATATATAAGCTTGTTTTATTTTTGTTTTTTCATTCTATGAACCCTAATAATCAAATACCAAAGAGAGAGAGAGAGAGAGCAAAGGAAAAATGAAGAAAAAACCTTGGAAATCAAGCATTTTAGTAAGTTTTTTTCTCACTTTTCCTTTAATGAAAAATGTTTCTACCATACTAAGCTTCAATATGTGTAGCCTAGTTGGTAAGGCTCATTGGTGTTGTAAGAATTGAATTAAAGTGTTGAATTTGATTAAATTGGTGTTAATTGGTTAATTGGTGAAATTATAAAATTAGGGTTTCCAACCTCACACAAATTTGGGGATTTTCATATATGTGATGAGTTTTGATGTATATATGATGTATATTAAATTTGGGAATTTTTGGATTTGATCTTGACATGTTTTGAATATAAAGGACCAAATTGCAAATTCTTGAAAATTGAGGGACCATTCGGCAATTAGGGAAAAATCTGTTTCTTTGAATTGCAAACTGTATTTTTATGTATTAGACATGAATAAATCATTTTGGAATTGATTTAGAATCAATTAGAATTGTATTTAACAATTTTGGACTAAAATGATTAAAATACAAAGTTTTGGGGTAAAATGATAAATTCTGAAAAATCTGATTTTTGGGTAAAAATTTCAGTTTTTAAGTATTGAGTAATTGAAATAAATTAGTTTATTTTAATTACCCAAGAAAAATAATTGAAATCGGAAAATTTTGATTTTCCGCGATCCGCTGCGTTTACCCGAATTACCACCCGAAACCCCAACAAATACTTCTACACCATGGCACTTGTTCAATACTAAGGCTGCTATATAACTTATTTATTGCTTACTTATCTGAAATATTTATAAGGCTTCTAGGATTCTCTTTCTATTCTCTTTCCTGAGCAGTCTCATCTTACTACCACGTCATCCCTCAATGGGGAAAGCTAATTCTAAACATAATTTGACACTCTGCCACGTATTCACATGTCTGGTTCCTATATCTGGTTGACAAAATGCCTATGGAAGAATAAACTATCCATATAGGACATTCTTTACTAAGGCAAATCTGACATTCTTTACTAAGGTGGATCTTAGGCTTACTCGAGGATACTGGAGAGTAGTCCCTTATTTTTGGGTACCCCAGGCATACCACACATATAAGACACTATCACTCTCATACTGCTATCACTGACTCCAAGACATGGCTCTGATACCATATTTGTAACACCCCCAGTGCGGAGACGTTACCAGCAGGTGATGGATCCTCACCACCACCCTGAGCCTCTGAATATCATTAAAATTTCTTAACCTTTGACTGTATTGGTATAATAGACATTTATTAAATTATTTCTTGAACCAAGTAATATCGTACAAACAATTTACAGACTTTAAATATATATTTATACCTCATATAGATGACATTATATATATTTAAACTTTACTCACACCGACATATATGCATTCTATCTGAATACGAACAACAATTTAGCATGACAGACCCATACTCTAGTGACTGCAGTAAACTCCATTCCTCGATCTTTAGGCTCATGTGCTGCTATGGCTCACCAGATAACGCTACCTGCAAAACAAACTGTGGAGATGGGGGGTCAGATCTTTTAAAAGACTTGGTGAGTGGATACTAAAAAATAACAAAATCACAAGAAAAATCGAAAACATATCCATAAACCATTTTTCATGCATGTACTGTCAAAAATAAATCAATCATGCCCAATTATCAATACAATCGATGCAGCGCTCATGCAAGACTAGACTGAGCAAGGAAAGAACAATCCTCTGTCGACAAGGTAGCGGGTAATACCATTTCAAATGGTCGAGACCTTAACAAGTACCCTGGCGGAAACATATGATGAGTCATAAAAACATAAAAAAATATGCAACAAGCATCAGAACAGAAACATATCAGCGGAAACATATAAATCGTTTAGAAATCATAAAAATAATAAACAAGCACTGAGACAGAAACATATAACATCATGCATATTCTTCATCAATTTAAAATCTTAAAACATGAAAAGAATTTTTGTAAAACATAAGTCAAGAAAACATAAAACAAAGCATCCACTAACAGTGCTATGGTAATTCGAGAGCGGTACTACACGGTGTGGAGGATCGTCGAGTATCCTGGCATTGATCTAAAGCCAAAATAACTGTTAGTTCTCTATAATCGGAACATTTTCATATGGCATAAAAGAATATGTAATACATGGACTCTTAATCTTTCTGAATATATCAAATATTTATGGCACATATGAATTTTACGGCTTAGATTTCGAGTTACACAAGTGTGATAGCGAAATTCTAAATTCTGCCCAATTGTTAAAATCCTCTGCTCAATAGTTAACTTCGTAAATTCACTGCGACTAATTGAGATGGAATCTAGAGCCGAAATTTTAAAATAATGAGCTTTTATATGTCTAGTTTATGTTGGTTCTTACATATCTCAGTTTTGATTTCGGAAACTCGAGTACTAAGGTGAAATTCAGGGGTGTTCGGAAATAAAACTGGGTGTATTCACAGCAGGTTACCCAACTTCAAAAATGGTTGGCTTCATCCTAAGTCCAACAAATCAGATTTTTGATATGTTATTAATTTATGTATCTAGTTTATCTAAAATTTTACGGATCTTGATTTTGATCTATCAAACGAAAAGTATGGTCAAATTATTAGACCTTGTTCTGTGAAGACAACAGTCAGGTCACATGAAAAACCACCAAGTTTCAAATTTTACTGTAACTTCATCTTATATCCAAAAATTCTAATTTTTGAATATGTTGAACTTTAACGTGTTTAGTTTATTTAAAATTTTATGCTTCATCAAACAAAGGTCTAGGATTTATGTTACAGCCAAAAGAAAACAGCCTGTCTATAGTGTCCAGAAGCTGAAACTTGCTGCCTGTCTTCACTAACATACTCCCCTATATAATCCATTTACTTCAGCCATAAATTTCATACATTCTAACACCCTAATAACATATTACCGAACATAAATAATGCTCAATAGCTCAATCCTACCATGGCCAAATTTTCAACAAACACTTGCTATGCATTTTCACATCCTACCCCATACTCATCTCAACGCACCAACCTTGCACAAAATAAAAGCCAAATTAGATCCCCTTACTGCCGAATACAAACCCATAAGCAAAGCACCATTTCATTTCTAATGCTCAATATTATCATCAACACAACTCCAACACCACCCAACATATATATAATAAATCAACAACAAAAACCCACAAATATACGTTCTTGAATGAAGTTACTCTTACCTTAATTATCTTGTTTTCTTGTTAAAGTTGCTCCCTAGGACCTGTACTCATCCTTAGCTATTTGTTTTTGAGCTTGATCAAGCTTAACTTCCATAGCCTTTCTGCTCCAACTATCGGTAAGGGAAGAAAAATTGGTTGTGCTTGTTGTCTCCATTCACGGCAAGGAGGATTGAAAAAAACTTATGAAGAAGAAGAGAGAACATGGCTGGAAAAAGAAATAAGGCAAATGTTGCTTTTCTCTTTTTTTTTTTTTCATTTGGGCGAGAAGTGTGTAAAAATTTCAAGAAAGTGTAGGCTTGGGCTTGGCCCAAATCTTTGGCTACTCATTTGGCTCCTTTTGTCTAATAATTATTGACCTATTAACATGCTTCAAAGGATTTGTTTACCAAGCCCACTGTATTGTACTCCTTAAGCCCATCAAGCCAATTTCATGTAAAGCCAATAAGCCTAAAAAAAATCATTTCTAAATTTTTCGCAAGTTCATGGAATTTTTATTTCAAGCCGTCAAAATTTTAATCTAACTGAATCATGAATCTCCGGTCATTACAACTTTCCACCCAACATGGATAGAATACACCAAGTTTTCCATGTGCCTACTATGTTACGAAAGTACCTGTGTGATGAATCTCATGTGTTGGAACCCCAGACAGTTGATGTCCATCAAGATATATCTTACATGGAACGACCCGTAGCTATAATGGATAGGGAGACGAGAAAGCTACGATCTAGGTAAATTCCATCAGTTAAAGTGGTTTGGCAGCACCACAAGGATATGAGTCTACATGGGAACCAGAAGAAACCATGAGAGAGAAATACCCCCAACTATTCATAGAAGAAGGTACGCTCCATATCTTTTAATGTATTGATTTGAGGACGAAACATTTTAAGGGGGAGAATTTGTAACGACTCGAAATTTCATAACTCAACTAAACATAGTAACTTGGTGACTTATATAAAAAAAATTCCAAGCGTTAGTGGAAATTCTAGAGACGACTTGTTGGATCAACCTTAAGCCAATTCCAATTAACCTTAAGAAAATATATGAGCCATAATAAAAAAAATTAGAAAGAGTTTGGCCCAAGTCTAGGCCCAATGAGAAGAAGTAATGTTGGCCAAGTAGTACTTATTTTTCTAGAGAATACTAAAACTTTCAAGATTTAACTATCATTTAAAAGAACAAAAATCAAAAATTTGGAAATATCTCACTTTTTCCCCTTGGCTGAATTTCAGAAACAGCAAATGAGATAGTTTTACATTTCTTTATCTTCAAAATTTCCAAGATAATCTAGATCAATTTACCCCAATCTAAACCTAAGAAGGAGAAAAGGAAGCTTAGAGACATTATTAGTGAGGAAAGCATTTGAAATAAGGTGAGAATACTTGACCCAAATCTTGAATTGTGGAGTATTAAGAAATTGATGTTGGTAGTGTGTCGTTGATTGATAGTAGTGTGATTATTGGGCAATTCTAGGTATGTCACCCTAGTTGAAGCACTAAGTAAGGATAATAGGATTTAGTGATGTTGGGATGTTAGGAACTTAGTATGATAGTAAAATTAGTGTTTAAAATTACTTTTGGTTGTGTAAGGATGGAAATTGTGAGCTTGATCATTGAAGAGGTAAAAAATGGTCCTGGGAATGGTCGAGCATTGCAACGCCATTGGGCTAGCGTCGCGACACGTAACGAGGTAGAACCTCTGTTTCGATTCCAATGTTTGAGCGTCGCAAAGCCATTGGGCCAGCGTCGGGACACAAATCAAACCAGAGCCTCTGTTTTATTTCTGTTTTTGAGGAAGTCATGAAGTGTGCCTCCTAGCGTCGTGACTCGGATGAGAGTCGCAACCCATCGTCCCGACGCGTAACAAAATTTGCTCTCTGCCTCGACCCAGCCCAGGTGAGCATCGCGATGCGCACATCTTAGCATCGCGACGAGTGTTCATTTTTACATAAAACTTAGTTAGACATTCCCATTTTATTCAAGAGGTTAGAAGACACCTTAAGGGACTCATACCAATGTAGAGATAATCATGTACGGCGTATAGTGATAATAGTTTAACCGAATTAAAAAGCATAATTTAGTTTTGAATCGTACTTTACAACTCATATTCTAATTAAATTTATCAAATATAGATACTCGACAGGAGCTGCGATCTCCCTCGGTGACATGAAGCGGACTTATTTAAACTTCAAATATATGGGTTTTTCTTTCCAAGTTGAGATCTATTTATCGTTTTTGGAGTCGAGACTTATTTTATATATTTTATGGCGTTAGCTAAATTGAATTTAGTTATTTCACACAAAAGAAAGTTTTGAGAAAACTTTGAGATTTAAAAGCATGAGTTTTTGGTGATTTTTGGAGGCATGGGGGAAAACCCACCTCAGTATGTAACTTGTGGAATTGACGGACAGAGAACGTGTGCACACGTAGTTCATTACTAGGGATGATTGATGCATCTGGATCCTAGTTCAAGGCTAGGGGAACGATGATACGTATTGCCCCTAGACCCTAGTTTCAGGGTCAGGTAGTAGCATGAATCAGCACTCCATGATCTAGTTCAGTCGCTTGGGGGATGGTAATACGTAACGCCTCAAGACCACTAGTTAGGCGTATGGGGGGAGGACGATACGTAACGCCCCAATGCGTCAGTTTTTCTACAGTTCCATATATTTTAAACAGATAATATTTCAAAAACAGATTTCTCAAATTTTGAAAGAAAAAGAATCAGTTTTCAAACAAAGGATTTCAGAAAGTGACTTAAATTTAAGATGATTTTACTCAACTATACTGATACAATTTTCTTTTATTTTGTAGTTCTACTCACTGATTTCCATATGACTCACCCCTCACTCTCCAATTCTTTTGCAGGATCCATCTTTTGGTGAGCCACGCACAACTTTTGGAGACTTAATCTGGGGACAAGAGTTATGCTGACGTCACTAGTTATGGGGTCCATCATTCCAGATCTACATTCACATAGATTATAGTTTTTTGTGATTCCATTTTGATGTATGACAGACATATAATGATTATGATATGTATATGATGAGTATTTTCAGATATGTACATATTTTTATGAATATGCATTTGTGTTAAGTCTAAGATTGTGTGTGTGGTCATTTAAGAGATTACATAGTATCATGGTAAAAGTGAGTTTTCTTTTGCATGAGTCAGTGGCTTAGGCGACAGTGGGGTCTGTTGCCTGCCGGTAACATTCTCGGATCGGAGATGTTACAGTAAGCACATTCTGGTGACGCATCGCGATGTCAAGATTCGAAAGTCGCGACACTGGCCTGTTCTTAAGGCCTAAATTCAACTCCTCAAAGACAATACTCTACAATCCTCATACCATTACTCTAAAACCTTCACATAGGTACTTCTCTAAACTTCTACATCAATACACAAGAAGCATATTCAATCCCCAACTTCTATATACCAATTCATTCATCTTAATACATAAGAAACATATACAATTCCCCCAACACATTCACAATCACAAAGACCTCAATCATGTTAATGTTATCATGATACTCTCCAAAATGCATGCAAGCAACTTAATCAAATCCATTTAGCAATTCCAAATTCTAAGGCATGCATGGTATAAATTTGAGACTTTGATTTCTTTGCCCAAAACTGAAAATTAAAGAAAGAAATAGAGTTAGAAGCTTACTTTGGGAGTCTTAGAACTTGAGAATCATCACTTTTTCATCAAAGCTTGCATAAGGAAGAGGAAAAAATTTGAAATCCCTTTTGCCCTAGCTCACGTTCTTGGCATTTGGAGGAGATGGGTGAATAGTGTCATTTATACAGACAATGGCTGATTTTTGTGTTATGAAATGAGTGGTTGAGATGTTGCCATATCACTCAAATATAGGTTATCCTCAAAATTATTGTAGCAGTTACGGAATTCATAATTTTGGATCCATTTCTGATTCGAATTTGGAAAAATATCCAACACAGAAGTTGTAGGTCTCGGTCTTAGCTTTACAAAAAATAAAGTTCATAAAAATCAGAGATTGTATGAAAATATTACGGTCCAAATACCACGAGCTATCCTGATTGATCTCTGGATAAATTTCGTATCGGAACTGCAAGAAATTCGCCAAATATCCAAAAAATTCATTCAATGAGTGTATATGTGTTCAAACATGATTTCTACCATGTATCATGCCTCCGATAACATAATAGTTATTGGCCAATGTACAAGTCGTCAGGATTACCGCGTGTTATATATCTTCACTAATTAATGACCGTCATGTGTAAGGTTACCTTACCCCAAATGGAACCACCAATATTAGAGCGCCACTTGTCAAGCACAAAAAGATGAAAGGTCTTTGATTTTGAACTTCTTAAAAACCACCAAAATACCCTTACATGAGGAGGGGAACAACCAACCCAAGTTGGCCAAGTAGGCAAAATTATTATGATGTCCTCAAGGTCTCAAGTATATATTCTTAGCTTATAGCCTAGAGCAAAGCAGGCACGTAACCATGAATTTTATTCAATCGAGGCACGTGAAAAAAATTTTATTACAATTATTTTTAAAATTTCAAATTATGATACATAACACAATATTTATAATATTTGTTTTACAATATCTTTATTACTCAAAGAGAATTCATGTAACGAAAATGTATAATAATCATATTTTCAATTCATGTTTTGGATAATAGACGTTGGGTTGTAAAGAAGTAACGATAGCAATGATGAATCAACATCAGTGATATTAGGAAACAAAGTTAGAATTTTCTTTTGTTAAGCGAGCTATCGAATATTACTTTTGGAGATCACAAATCGGTCTTAAGTTTTAGGCAATTCTCAAACACTAGAACTAGTTTTTTTTTTTTTTTTTTTTTAGTATAAACTCATAGGCTTCTACATGATAAGATAACCAAACTCACCATAAATGAATCCATATTATCTTTTCACATGAAGAGAAGTGTTAATAGAAAATCCCAAATGGTTTGGATGAGAATCATATCAATATTGTTAATTAGGCCAACGTGCTTATATAATCCAGTAGTATATGCACATACAAAAATGCACATCAAATTACACATGAACATTAAAAGAAGAAAAGTTCTCCACTTCAAGTTAAAAAAATATATATATAACTACAAAATAAAAAATTATTTTTACCTTTTTTTTGATTATGTACAATTTTATGTGCACTATTATAATATTACATGCATTTATCATTTTTCTTTGATTCAATATTTCTACCAACAAACAAGCATAGAAGCACAAATCCCTTTATTTATTGTTTTAAATGATGAAAATAGCACAAGTTACACACCCAAGAGAGATATGCAAAGTACAAGATACAATTTAAAAAAACTAGCTCAATCACTCAACACACATAAAATATCAATACTAGTGTAGATGTAGATCTAGAAATATCTGATTCAAGGGTAAGCCTCAATGAGAGACCTTACACCTAGAATAGGAGTTATCTTATAATGGCTGAAACCGGCTTCTATGAAGAGTCTCTTCCACTCTTTGACAGTTCGCTCTTTGCCAACGTTGAACAAACACATCATCACCATGTCAAAGCAGAGTTGTGTCTCAATTGATTCCTTATTTTTGCTTTTGTTTTCCATGACCATGTCTATGATTATAACCTTTCCTCCGTTTTCTTTGCTTGGAATTGCTTCTTTACACTTTTTTAATATCTTCACACACTCTTCATCTCCCCAGTCGTGCAGAATCCACTATATATATATAAGATTTTGTAATAAGATACTTAAATGCAAATATCTCAATTGATGTGATATTACAAGTTTTTCAATAAGAAAAAAAATTCAGTATGGCAATAATAATACACTTACAAAAGAAGAAAGAATTATGTGGGACGGACGTATGAAGGATGATATGGTACGACAACCTACTAATATTTTGATATATATATATATATATTAAATTCAAAATTAACCTATAATAATGGAAAGAGAAAATTATTCATTGGTTGAGTGCATTAAATATGTCATATATAAATTTCTCTCAGAAAATAATGATTAACAATTGAGACCCAACGAGAGTCCAAACATTGGGTTTCCTGATGCCAATTCGGGCGTCCAGTGTACCAACTTGTGTTACACATCGTGTGCAGTAAGTTGTTGCTATGGTTGGTGTAACAATAGCAAGCAGAACACTAGCAGCAGCACTCCAAAGAGAAAAATAAATAGAAAGAACATATTGGAGGGGAAAAAGAAGGTATATATTTTAGTCTAAAAAGTATGTATTTGGTCAATAAAAATAACAGTTAATTTAGAAGTGGGTCGTTTTTTATATTTGCAAGAAAATTTAGGTTATTTTTGGTAAACTTTTATAAAATAATGTGACATCGGCATTTTTTTAGCATTTTTTTTTATTAAGATTTGGAAGTGCATATGTTCAAATTTAGTTTTAATCTCTTACCCTTCTAACGCTCAAATCCGAGTTGGAAACTCTTATTAAGATGTTTGAAAATTAACATCGACTATGTCTTTGGGTTTTTGTTTTTTAGAAGTGATTTGTTTTTTGTATTTACAATAAAATTTAGGTCTTTCTTTGCTATTTTTTTCTAAAATAATATGTCATTGGCATGTCCATTTTGTCTTTTTAAGGTAAGAGTGTAGATAAGTTCAAATATATTTTTAAATATATTTTGAATATATTATTTTTTCCTCTTAAATTAAGTTTGAACTCAGGTGAAAAATATAAATATTTAAAAACAAACTCGATTATATCTTTAGGGCATAACATACACATGGCATGATATTTCAACAAAAGTTCTCCGTAAATTATAAATATGATATATCTATTATTTACCTTGAGTAGAACTGCATCTGCTGGAGGTATTGCCTCAAACATGTCCCCTCCTTTAAATTCCAGGTTCTTGCTCCCCAGCAAATTATCAACAACATGTGGGAGATCAAAAACAGTGCACTTTATTTCAGGAAAAGCTGCGGCCACAGCCTTGGCTATAATTCCTGTGCCGCCACCTACATCAACCAGGGACTTAAGCCCCTTGAACACTTCCTCACAATCTTTAATCACAACACTTGCTATCAACTCAGAGTCTGTCACCATGGCATCATAAAAAACTTTTTTAAACTCCTTTTCCTGAGCTACACAATCCCAAAACCCTTTCCCGTGTGCTGTCTCAATCGCTGTGTGATCATCATTTTGGAACCAGGAGCTCATGAAATCAAAGGGACGAGTTACTACAGGGTCACATATGAGAAGCACAAATGGTGCTGCCCTTAAGGGTTCATCTTTTAAGAGGAGTTTAGAAGCTAGTGTAAGAGAATACAGTACTTCTTGTTCATCTCTGTCAAATTTTTGTTGAGCAAAGAAGCCGGAGTGAACAAGAATGCGCATGAGGCGTTGGATGCAATGAGCTTTGTTTGGTGGGATCTTGAGTGCTGAGGCTATTTGTGAAAGAGTCATGGGCTGGCCATGGCTGTGTATGATATCTGGTATGCCGAGTTGTACTGCACATTTTAGTGACATGGAATTGATGTAATTGAATGTAACATTCCACACATGAGCTTGAGCTTGAAGAAGCTCAGAGCTGCTAGCAGTACTCACTCCATTAACCATATCCATTTTAGGATATGTTCCAAGTTTGGCAAATCCTGAAGATTCTTGTCCCTTTATATATCAATAAGAATTCAGTGTGGATTGAGAGCGAACATGTGATCATATAACTGTATCTCACGTGATCTGATCCAAGGCAGTTGAGTAATTCATTTTCCTCATCTTTCGAGTGCTTTTTAATCAGAAGATCAATTAACATTTATTTATTCATCAAATCCATTGATTTGGAAGTACAAGAGATTCGGTGACGTGCAAACGTAAAAGTAATTATCAACTTAATCATATTTGTTTCAAATTGATATTAGGTGAAATTACTGAAAAGGCCAAGAACTAAAGTACCAAAGAAAGAGTACACCAAAAATAATACTTACTTAATAAATATAGAAAACCAGAGAACTTAAATTGGGGGAACTAAAGTGGTAAACAAGATATATATGCTGAATCTATTTTTATGACATTTTATGGCTGCTTCTGTAGATAAAGATGATGACGTACACTGAAGGTTTTTGTAAATAGTTAACATCTTTCCTCGTATGCATCTACTATTTTCAGAATATGCCGTGCCTGCGGCTTTTTTAATTATACTTTACGGCTGATAAAAAAATGTTTAATTTGTTATTTTTTCAAATTTAATTCATCGTAAACCCTATATGTCACCTGTCTTATGCCTCTTCTTCCACATGCATTGCCACTTGACACCTGTTAGCAAATCTTTCTTCCTTCATGCAAGAATTTGGAAAATGTTATTTTTTTATTTCGTTTCGGTATTGTGTTTTTGATCTGATGGTTTGTTTTAGCAGATGCTTTTCTTCTTATTATCTCTTTATTGCCAGAAATGGGTTTTTTTTTTTTTTTTTGGTTTGTGCGTAAGCATATGTATCATGTGCTACGTGGTGGAAGACACTATGATCGATCAACTGCCTAATCTGACCAATAATTATGTTGTTGATTTTATTTCAGTCACATTCTTTGACAAAATCTGGTCTCACTCCCTCTTCACCTTGATAATATCAAGTAAATCTTTGCAGTGTAAATAATCTATCATTTGAGGCCTCCAAATGGAGTAAGTGGTTCCTGTCAGCTTAATCATCGCACCAGAAGAGGAATCTTCCATTTCCATTTTAAGTTTAAAGTTTAAAATAAAAATATGATAAAATCAGGGCTGATTTCACAAATCGGAGGTCATCGTTACATCCGGAACGGTCGAAAATGGTGGATTTGACTCTTCGTTAGTCCAAATCCGACTCAGGGGCTGATTTATAAATTTTTAAAATTTTCGGGGTTAAAATATAAATTCAGAGACTTCAATGGCTCAATGAAATTTACAAGGTATGCTGATGTGGCAGACATGTGGCTGTTGACGTGGCAGAAAAGGGACCGGTTTGCTGACGTGGTGGACACGTGTCAATGGCGTGGCAGATAACGTGTCAGACACCTTGCTGACGTGGCTACTGATGTGGCGCTGACTGTGATCTGACGTGTCTGGCATGTTAGCATCTTCAACCTCTGGACGTGCTTGAAGCGCGTGGCGAGACTGGGGGTGCGTGGGAAGTTTCTGCTTGCCGCGTGCGACTTCTTCTTGCTCAGGTTGTTCGCCGAAAAATACCATTGTGCTCGTTTCGACATGAACAATCTATTGGTATGCTCAAAATTGATTTTTGAGAACTTTCCCGAAACCCGAATTTTCCGAACCGAGTTCCGTTATTCGGCTTTTCGACCCCCAACATGTAACCAAAGCTACTGATACCATTTGTTGTGATTCTCTGATCACTGAAGAGTGTTTTGTGAGGAAAAATAAATACTCTCTATTACTATTTGAATAGAATTTACAAGTATTATAAAATTTGTACAAAAAACCTCACACACTAACTACATTCTCTAAGCTCTCTTACTTGGAGCTTACATTCTAAGCTTTCTTTACTTGAATCTTACTTGTTGGGGATGATTTGAGCTCTCTATTAGCTCTCAATTTATAGCCAAAACAATGGCTCAAATGTCAACAAATGAATAGTTTTCACTTAAAGTTATTTTGTAAGTTTGCTCGTTTTTCAAACTCCACCTGCAGGTAGTTTGAATGCTTGCAATGGTGGTTGGCAATGCATGCCACCATGCATGCAGCTGGATACTACAATAACTGGACTGATAGTAACTCATTTTCCTCATCTTTCGAGCGCTTGTTAATCAGAAGATCAATTAACATTTATTTATTCATCAAATCCATTGGAATTACAGGAGATTTGGTGACGTGCAAACCTAAAAGTAATTATCAACATATTCAAATTTGTTTCATATTGGTATTAGGTGAAATTATTGAAAAAGGCATGAACTAACGTACTATAGAGTAAACCAGAGGACAAAATGGGGGAACTAAATGGTAAACAAGATATGCTGAATCTATTTTTATGACACTTTATTCTCAAATATTTTAATTCGTTTTCTTAAAGAAACGTCGCACAACTACTAGACAAAGATATCAATTATTGTCAACTTGTCCAATGAACCTTATCCAGGTTTCCCTCTTCTTGCCTTTCAGAGCAACTCATTATTGTTTTTTAATATATAGATATATAGAGGCAAATGATTAGTTAATGGTAAAATTGAGAAATAAATGGGGTAAATAATGGGGATCATCCCGGGAGAAGGCTCTTATCTCATGAGATGAATGTAATGTCACCCATTGAAGAGACGAAATGAAGGATTGCTATTGGTCTAACTCATCAAACCAATCCAAAATATATTTTCTCTAGTGGCTATTCCCAAAAAAATGGGCTACTACTATTACAAGGTTCTGTTGGATTTGTTGTATCTTCACTAATTAAGGACTACCATCAGTACCATGTGTAATGTCACCTTATCACAAATGGATCTACCAATGCTAGAGCGCCACTTGTAAAGTACAAAAAGATGAAAGGTCTTTGATTTTGAACTTCATCTGAAATCACCAAAAAACCCCCTCTCGAGGAGGGGAATAACCAATCCAAGTTGGCCAAGTAGACAAAATGACTATGATATCCTTAGGATCTCATGTATATATTCTTAGCTTGTAGCCTAGAGCAAAGCAAGGACGTGGCCATGAATT